>DF358676.1:3038-19263 GCA_000787875.1 Solanum virginianum
CTTCAGATCTCATCTTTCATTGGAAATCTTCATAAAACACACTCTACGACTCGTAGAGGGTCCCTTAAACCATCAAAAACCAGAAGAATCTGCAATTTTACCCCAAAATCATGCGAACCTTCTTTCTTGAAAGCTAAACACCCAAAACACATAAAAATTAAAAATGTTGCATTGAGAACACACAAAATTCTAATTTTTAAGTATCAAATATGTTGTATTTTGACAGCACATCAATGAGTTCTTCAAACTACATCATCTGTCAAAAGATAAGTATAAAAAATTCATGTAAGGTTATTAATAACACTAGTAATAACTATTATTTTCTTTTTTCTTTTTCGCAAAATCAAAGATTAACCACAATAAAATATAATTTTTTTCTATTCTCACAACCAAAAAAAAGAAAGTTGGGTTTTCTAGTTCTAGAAATAAAGTTGTTTGTTTTGTATTATGCACCTTAAGTTATTGACTTTTTGCACATTGCTTCATAGATAAAATCTCAACTTCTTTTAGTTTTACTTTTTATACTAATGATATTCACCTAATACAAAGAATTTAAAATTAAAAATTTTATGAGATACAAATCAATTTTATCATCTTAAATTTAATATAATAAAAAAATATGATTTCTTAATTAATTAGTAGTTGATTATATGTCATGTAAAACTTTTTAAATTTTCTATTTGTAAAATTTCACTTTATAATTTTCTAACTCAAACGAATGATTTTTCTTTGTATAGACCTATTAGTTTCACAACCAATAACAAGAGAAAAGGTCGATACAACATATAATTTTTTATTAGAAGAAACATTATTACTGAATACTGATTTTTAAGTCTACTGATCGAGATAATTTGCAAGAGGAGAAACAACTTTCCTCTTGAGAAAATTACTCACTACCAAATTTATATAATTTTTCTACCTTAAATAAATCTCTTAAGCTCATAATTATATATTTAATATTATTATTTCTATATTAAATTTTTTGTTTCATTATAATTTTTTATTATATCATCTCTCCCTTAGGAATATTCATCCTCGAATGTGCTAGAAGATGGTTTGAAAAGGTTGACTTGAATATGAAACATTCCAACATGAAGACACATTGACCTACTTCATCTAGCATATTTAAAAAGGTCAAGTAAAGATGAATTAATTGTCTCCCAAAATAAAAATATATATAAAAACTATATCAAGAAAATATTTACGTTAAAAAAATTGTGCCAAAAAAATTATAACTAAATGCTTTTATAATATTTCAAAATTTCATATAATTGACTATAATAAGAATGATGGATAGAGTTATTAGAAAATAATACATTAATATTTTTGGTTTATTATACTTTTTATATGAAATACTCAAAATTATAAAAGATTGAGTATCTTATCAGAATGATGTAATGATTAACAAAACATCACTTGTCATACTTATAACATGATTTAGTCTGATCTCTTTGCATTCAAATTAATTAAAACATATTTTTGCACTAACTAATATGTTTTAACAATGGGATGTTATGCTTTTTAACAATCAAACTTATCCCCTCTTTAATGTTGAATGAAAATCAATGTTTAACGACCGGAAAAGAATTTTCTCACTATAAGTATATTTATAACGACCGACGTTGTAAAACCTAACAAAAGCCCTCTCTTTAATGTTGAATGAAAATCAATGTTTAACGACCGGAAAAGAATTTTCTCACTATAAGTATATTTATAACGACCGAAAAATATTGATCACTATAAGTGTATTTATAATGATCGAAAAAAAATTAGTCACTATAAGTATATTTATGATGACCGAAAAAGATTTGGTCATTATAGGTGTATTTATAACAACCAGAAAAATATTTGGTCCCTATAAATGTATTTATAACAACCGGATTAATTTCTCTTCATTAAGAAATGGTCATTAAAAGGTTTTTTTTTTGAAGTGATACTTTGGCTTAAAAGTCAAACATTCTTTATAATCATACATACTTGGGCTAAAGAACTAAATCATACTTCAATTCATACTTTCATGCATAGGAATAACTCATTCAGATATATCATAATGGTTGTAAACACCCAATGTTTGCTCATAGAGCCATATGATAGAGATTATGCAATCACAAGTCATGTCATTAGCATACTTTCATCAAAACCATATTCATAAACTCATTTGGTCTTAACCCATATTATAATCTTCATGAAAACCAATGCTCATATATGCATATGACATGAATGATGAGAAAATAATATAGACAATAGAGATTCATACTTAAATCAACATTATAATATGAAATCCAAGTAAATCTATGAGTAAATTCACATTTCAATCATAATTTAGATTATCCATGCTTAAATCAATATTTAAAAGGGACATGCATATTCAAACCTTCATAAAATCAATGCAATTCAACATATATGAGCTTGGATCACTTTAAAAACATCAATTAAATACATGCCATATCTCAATTGTATCAAATCAACATTAATTTAAAGACCCATATTCAAAGTGAGCTTGAAATTCATAAATCAAGGTGTAAAAAGTGTTTGGGGTCTTTATGGATGAAAGGGATGATGAATCAATCCTACATACCTTAGATAATTAAGAAGAATCAAGAAGGAATTGATTCATGAAGAAGACTCTTCCTTGAGCTCCAAGCTAATTCTTCAATGGCACACTTGAGAGAAGTTCTTTAGATGAGAGAATTTGAGTATTCTGAGTGTATGGAATAAATTTGAATAAAATTAGAGATGTATAAGTCTTTTCAGGGGTTTATGATAGGTTAGAAAGTCATAAAAGACCCTTAGAAATAACCAAAATTACAAGAAAACCATTAATGAAGCGAGCTTCAAAAAGTGTCCAAGGGTCCCATTAGAGAGCCACATGGCTTGTGTGAGGGTCCACGGACCGTGCAGTGATCTGTGGAACTGACCTTGGATAAATTCCAAACACTTTCGTCTCCAAGGAAGGGCACATGGCTCGTTCAAGGGTATACGGTCCATGCAAGTGCTCGTGCAAGTGATGGAAGTTTTCAGACAGCTATTCTACACATAGAAAAAATTATTTTGGGATGAGAACTTCATGAGGCACCTCTGCACGCCTCAGGAGATGACACGCGAGACCCCATATGGCCTGTGAAGTGCCACATGACCTGTGCAACATCTTTTTGTGGCTTGCCTTAACCAAATTCTTGGCTGGACAATTGGAGTATTTTCCATGGACAATAGTGAGGACCACGACTCATGGGAGGTTCCCTAGAGGGCCACCAAGCCTCAAATTCTTTCTTAAGCCACCCAATGTCATACACAAGCATTTTCCATGGCTTACACACCTCCAAAAACTCAAATTGTTTCCATCAAAAGGTGTCACAAAGTTCAAGTCCTTATATCATCTCTCCCTTAGGAATATTCATCCTCGAATGTGCTAGAAGATGGTTTGAAAAGGTTGACTTGAATATGAAACATTCCAACATGAAGACACAATGCATAATCATTACATGAATCACTAAAACTCATGTCAAAACATCCTTTAAATCATTATTTTTTGCATATCTATGCATGTCATATCATGAAACACAAGAGTGAAAGAATTAAGTCCATTGAGAATATGAAGAACCTAATACCTTAGACTTGAGTAGACTGAAAAAGATAAGGGTATCACTTTATCATGTTTGATTGTGCATCCCATGTAGCACTCTCCATATGTTGATTTCTCCACAACATTTTAATCTAAGTCACATCCTTGTTATGACGCTGCTTCACTTGTCTATCCAAAATCATAATCGAAACTTCCTCATAGGACTAGTTCTCCTCAACTTTGACACCCTCCAAAGTCATAAGAAAGTCATTGATTACATCTCAAAAACTAGGTCAGCTTTTTTCATTCAAGACCTAGTTTTCCAATAAGATTCGAGACCCTAGCGTATTGCTCTGTGTTGCTTGGACTTTACCAAAATGTTGATATAGCTATATTGAATCCTCAAAAAATTTAATACTTTTGGAGGATTAAACACATGACAATTAATATTTTTGAATAGTTTGAGCTACATAAGCGAGTCCCATCACACATCCTGCGTTGTAAAACCTAACAAAAGCCCTATGAATTGTTTTGCTTTGTTAAATTTCCTAGTTTATGTTAAGATTAGATATTGTTGACATGATAAACTAACATATCAATCTTGCACCTGTCACACACCAGGAGGGTACCTTTGGCATGGTCGGCACTCAGAGACTATTGTTAGCCCCAAGTGAACCACTCAGCCTCATTGCATTCGTTCAATCATAACTAACAGCAAAAGATATCAATGAATAAGAATACTAAATAAAATACTGTGAGAAAATAATGATAAAATGTGAAAGGCCAAACAGTTTATCCATCAAACTAAGAAAGACTACTATGAAGGAAAACTAATCCACATAATATCCAATCACATAATAGTCTAGTTTATGAATCCTCTAAAATATCTTACTAAATGATGCCAATGATAGACCCATGACTACCTATAAATAGAATAAAATATGTCTAAAACTCAAGCTAGAATAGAAATATGATATCCTCCGAAGGTAGGGGAGAGCTCACCAATCAGCTTAAAGCAAGTAGGTCCTTAACGGGGCGCTTACTGATGACCACTAGTACCTATCTTTGCATCATGAAAATATGCAAGCCAAAATTGATGTCGGTACATGAAATGTTTGTATATGTAAAATGGCAGAAAGAAACATGTAAAGGAAGAATAACATTAACACATATATCTCAACTCAGAAAGTAGAAAACTCAATCATTATGTCAAGAGTCTAACGTAAATATGCAATTTAGACAATGACTACTCATCTATCATCTACAAAACATCTACTCAGAATACTATCAAGGCCCATTTGAGAGTTTCTCTAATATACAATCATCACCTATGAGCTAATAATGATACAATGAAGCGATATCATTGCCACATCCATCTCATACCATGCCGAGGGTATACAATATCTCATTAATGGATCCAAAATCAGTAACATCAAGTCCTCATTTTGGGATAGTAGGAAATATCTAGTTTTACGATGCAATCCTCTCCTATGCCGAATACATAGTTATTGAGTTTGAGTTGGACTTACTCTTACTCAATTTAGTGCTAAATACTCCTCCTAAGACTCAATATGCTCATAAGACATCAACTCTATGGTTAAGTCATTCATCAGTTCTCATTGGATATTTATAAACTTAATTCATCACTTCAACAATCAAGCCCTTGATTATAACATTTTAAGGTTCAGTTCTTGACTCATAAGGACTCAATCATGCATTATTCTAACTCATGGCATTTAAGAGAACAAATTGAAAATTAAAGCATTTAGGAATTCCATACTCTTTAGGCTCAAATTATGCTCATGTAAGTAAAATATGTGACAATAATAAGAAATCGTGCTAGGGTTCATGTAGTATAGAAAAATAGTATAATTCAAGCATTTAATTCATTAAAAATAGTAATTCATGCAAAATTATATAGATAAGCATTAGAATTTATGAAAAATCTTCAAGAACCATTCATGGAAGACTCATTTTACTCATATCACCACCAATCCAGTTTATGGGGCATATGCAAGAATAAAATCCATGTTTTGGTTAGCCTTACATACCTGGAAGTTTTGAACCGTGGAAGAGATTCGAAGAATTCTCAAGTTTGTCTTCAAACCTAACCCTTTTCTCTCTTAAAACCTTGCTTCTATGTTTTTCAAGAGCTAGTGATTTAGCATAAAAGTTCTAAACTCACATGTTTAGGGCTTTATCTAGGTATAAAAATGTCAATCCTAGGCTTTGAAAGGGTGGAAAAAGACCAAAATAACCTTTCTTAAAAAGTTGTCAACAGTCATCTACGAGTCTATCTACACTTCTGTAAACTTTTGGCCCAATTTTGAAGTTTCTGGTTCATTTTATGAGCCTATTTTATGACCCGTAGATAGGTTCATAAATTTTGGGTCCAAAAATTGAAGTTTCAGGACTTTCATCTTATGAGTTAGCAAGCAGGTCGTAATCCATTTTATGGCCCTAAAGAAGATTCGTAGAACAACTCTACACTTGACAGTCTACAGTAAAATGGTCATAACGTTTAATTCTGAACTCCAAATGAGGTCAAACCAGTTGCGTTGGAAAGCGAATTCAAAGGGATTTCATTTGATATGTCATCAGACAACTAATTTATTGTGTTCTAAGATTTATGACCATTTAAAATTGACCCTTGAATAGTTCAACACTAGAAACTCAACTTATGGGAAAGGTTTGAACTCGACTAAGTATTAGAGGCCTCTTATGACACTAATACACTTCCCACATATAAGTGTAAGGCTTAAAACATTGATATATGTGAGAATAGAGTTATGGGGTATCACAGTACCACATATGCCTATTATTCCATCCCATATATCTATCTATGGACTTTATATCTATTAGATTAAAAGTAGCACAACAGTCCCTTAAGACTTGGATTTCATGATCAAATACTGGTTGTCCACCTACTGTATCTTCATAGTCAAACTGTGAATTGAAATACCCATATACACACCATGATAGTTTGATTGAAGACCCAAGTTGCATCAAACAATTCTAGAGACTCTTCCTTTTCTCCCTATTATTACTTCCATATACTACTATCAAAGTACAATGGAATGAAGAGTTCCTATCAATTACATAATAATGCATATATTGAGCTTGTACCTCCTCCATGGTAACATAGATGTCTTTTTCTTTCCATAACAACTATATTCTTCCAGTAGGGTCTTTAGAATAGTTATTAGCATACTTCCATCCTTTAGCTAATAGTGATACACTAGCAATAAACTTTGGCTTTTTAACCTTAGTTTCGAGTACCCTAGACAAGTTTATTTTTATTTGCTTAAATAGGTACCCATTTCACTTTGTTTGAAGGGCTTATTCATGCCCCTCAAATTCCAAACTGTCCAAATCATGTGGAAATATGCGTGTCCCTCCTATATGGAGGTCGTCCTACCATTACACTATTTATATTTTCCTATATCAAAAGGGATCAAGAATTCTACACAATCACCATCTTAGGCATGGATAGTTGGATAGGTCTACCATGTTGAACTCAAGAAGCATATGACGTTTCCCCACCACAGAAAATCCAATCTAGTAGTTATCCCTACTCATAGATATTGGAATTATCTTATTGAGTATATATCTATACCTTTTTTTCATTTTAAGATCGGATTTCTCTATTTCCTCCTACCTAGCTACAAGATCATGCTCAAGAAGCTATGGTTGAGTCTCATTGAAAGGATTATGTGTTACAAGTAAAGGCTTTCCAACCCACTATATATTGACTTTCTTGTTACCCTTATAAGTTTTCTTCCCCATTTGTCCTGGCTTCTCATTCTGCACTCCTTGCCCTTTTTTTTGTATCACTGGTCATTCTTTGAATTCATGTCCAAATAAAAGACATGAATTTCTACACAATGGCTTCCCGTCATTGGATACAATCTGGGTAAAAATCTCCCTAGATAGATTTAATATTTCAATATCCATAGGTACTTTAGTTGTTACATCCATATCCACCAATACTCGTGCATATGAAACCTAGTTCTATTTATTAGTGCATTCGCATATATAGCCTATATAGCCTACTAGCTATCTTGCTCAATGTGATTGCATTCCAACAATTTAGTGGGAGGTTGGGGTACTTCACCCACAAGGGCATAATATGTGGAAACTCCTCCTGTAAATCAAAATTTAGCTTCAATTCCTTCATAATCAAAGGCATACTATTGATCGTGTAAGGTCCCGAGTATAGGACTTCATTCCTCACTTGAATATCAGGAAATTTAGCAATATAGAATCCTTTTTCATGATAGAAAAGTTCTGGCATAGCTGTCTAGTTCAAGGTCCTTGCTATATAGATTTTTATGTACATGTAATTTGGGATTTTACCCATCATATAACAAGAGCATTACTCCTTCTACAATATCCTTAGCTATATCAGAATGCTCAATTACATTACTAATTTGCACTATTAAACTGTAGCTTAAGATAGAAACGTTTTGACATTAACATTAGTTAGGTTAATGTCATATTGTGAACTAAAGCTCAATATATGCAATTTGCACGTATTGATTGTTCATAAAGCAATATTTGGAAATTTTACTCAACTTGGTAACATAATATATAACATATAAACAATTGAAGAAGGCTTTCTCTGTTTCTATTTCAAATTGTTTGTTATAGAATCTGGTTTGCTTTCAGGATTATTGGATTCCATGATAAATCTATTATGTTCTGTCAACTCCCCTTCGATTATATCCAGTGTGTTAATGTGATAACATGGTAAAACTTTAACACAACTGGTCATACTAATGTATTAAAAAGATAGGTACATTATTGTGCTTTCTAGTTGACTTGTAATTTTAATACGTACCCAATGCAATTATATTACAACAATAGGCTAGGAGTACTACCTTCTTACTCTAATTTGCATAGTAGAAGAATTTGGTGGGAAAACTTGCATTTCTATCTTTATTATGCTTAATAAAGTAGTTTAGGTAACATGATTTAAGATTATTAAAGAGTTGTTGAATGCTTTTTCTCTTGATGGATGTATTTATTAATCTACCTTTTCTGTATTAGCTCGAAATGAAACCAACTAAATTTTAGAACTCTCAAATGGGATCAACTTTCAAGACTAATAAGTTGTCCTGACCCAAGCCTATTGCCTAGACGTGACACAGCAAATGGGGAACTTGAAGGGACCCCAATAAAGCCTCTTAGCATATCATTACACATTCTTGATCATGGAAGCAATTAAACAGCAATAAAGGAATATATTTAAGGGCATAGGGACTAAGGGAAGTCTTTCATATCATAAAAACATACAAGAGTCAAGGGATTCAAGCTTATAACATCATTACATAACTTGCTCAACAACACGTCTAAACATAGAACTTGAAGGAGGCCAAGACAAGCAACCTGGCTCACCCTCATAGTCAAACATATAATAAAGGAAAGAGAGTCTTTATACATACCATAAGATTAAAGACATTATCTCCGAAATTAAGGACTCACCAACTTGCTTTGTAGAGATGGTACTAGCATGGGGATGATGAGGATGATCGTGAGGAGCTCCGATTCCTAGATGATAACATCATGTAGGCATAGAGTATGCGTTAGTATATTTGAATATACTAATTATGTAGGATGCAATGTAACAAGGGATAGGCAGCATAAGCAAAATGCAATATCATAAGCAATGGATGACATAATAACAATATGTCATGTATGAATGATGATTGAAGTAAAACATGCTTATTTAGAACATATTAGAAGTGAAGGAAGAGACCATTATCATAGACCAAGTAAACTTAGTACTTGGAATATAGATAGACTACCCCTTAGAAGTGATTGAGGAATCAACCCCTCCATTGGTTGATGGACATAACCACCCTCCATCGAAAGTGATTGAGGTACCAGCCCCTCAATTGGTTGATGGCTTACCATCCCTATCTGAGGCGATTGAGATATCAACCCCTCAATTGGTTATGGTCAACTCACAACACTATAGATACATATCATGAAATCAACACATATATACCATCCTTTCATCATCATAGAGTCACTTAATTCATATGCCAAGCATTAGGCCTTCAACAATTCAAGATACATTAACTAGACATTTTAACAAACACTTGGGAGGTGTGTAATTCTAGTATAAGATCATGCAATTCAAGAGTGATATCATGCAAGAAAATGCAATGTAAAACCACCCACCAACACTTGGTAGTATCCTCATGCAATATACATTAAAATCCTTCTTCAAATCTCAAGATAGATCAAAGTTTCATAGTCCAAAACATGCTTAAGATAGATCAAAGATTCATAGCCCAAAACATGCTTCAACAGTCATACTTTTATGAAAATCCAACATGATTCATAGTCAAATTCTGAGTAAATAAGATCCATAAGTAAATCAACTTAGAAACATGAGATATATGTAAAAAAAGAAGCTTGGCACCGTGGGGAAAGGACCCAATGGTTGAAACCAATATACCTTGACTTTGGAGAATTCCTTGATGAAGATTGGAATGGAGACTTCAAAGTTGAATAAAATCCTTAAGATTAGGGATGAGATTTGGCACTTGAATTTTAAGTAAAATATTTGTCTAAGGGTTTGAGAGTGTATTGGGGAATGTCTAGTATATTATGAAGGTGAAATATGTCTAAGTATAGGTGTTTTTACGCATGAGAAGACATAGCCACAAGACCCAAAGGCCTTGGACCCCGATTAGAAAACTAGCAACAAAATACACTGCTCTTCGATAGGTCCACATCATGGAGCAATCACAGACTGCTACTGGAATTGCAAAATTGGCGAAATTCATTTTTTGGTATGGTTCTTCTAAAATTTGAGTTATACCCATTTCCCACTCAGTTTTACCCCCTAAAAAAGAATATAAAGTTAGATTTTTGATATCACGCCTAAATTTTGAGATATAAGGAAATTACAAATTCGGGTACTTCCGAGGCACACTTTCGGGCACTTTTTAGGGTCGTTTCGATATCTTCCCCTTGGAAACATTCAACCCCAAATGTCAAAGAAACATATATAAGAGATGTAAATAAGATAATTTCAACCCACACAAGAATGCAATAACGCACTTAAACGTCAATTTAAAAATCTCAATACAAGTGTAAAAATCACCATGGACCTATCAACATAAACATGAATGCGTGCAAATGACATAGGGGCTGAAACATAAGACTTGAAATCACATAAGGGACTTAGACTTAGTACCTTAGGCTTGAGTAGGATGGAAAAGATAAAGATATCACTTTTGCATTCTGCCTCAGCCTCCCATGTAGCACTTTCGACTTGTTGATTCCTCCAAAGAACCTATAAGGATATCATCTTTGCATGTTCGCTTCGGCATCTCATGTAGCATTCTCGACTTGTTGATTCATCCAAAGGACGTTGATGGAGGCAACATCCCTATTCCTCAACCTCTTCACTTGTCTATCCAAGATCTCTACTAGAACTTCTTCATAAGTCATGTTGTCTTCAATAACACCTAAAATATCTAATGGGACAATAGCATTTGGATTACTCACACATTTCCTCAACATGGATATATGAAAGACCGAGTGAACTAAGTCCATTTCACTAGTCAACTCTAACTCATAAGCTACCTTACAAATCTTCCTCAACACCCTATAAGGACCCATATATCTTGGACTCAATTTACCCTTTTTGCCAAAATGAACCACACCCTTCATGGGTGACACCTTCAAATATACCCAATCACCAACTTTATATTCTAGGTCCCTTCTTCACATATCAACATAGGATTTTTGTCTACATTGGTATGTTTTCAACCTTTCCTTAACCATCCTTATCTTCTCCATAGCCTCTATGACTAGATCCAAACACAACAATGCCATTTCTCTCACTTCAAACCACCCAATTGGTGATCTACAACAAGTACGATAGAGGGCCTCAAAAGTAGCCATACAAATGCTAGAATGATAGCTATAATTATAAGAAAACTCAATCAATGGAATATGATCATCCCAACTACCCTTGAACTCTAAAATAGGAGCTTTATTTACATCCTTAATAGTTTGGATAGTTTTTTCAGCTTGGCCATCCGTTTGAGGGTGAAAGGTCATACTAAACTTAACCTTGGTACCAAGATCACTTTGGAAGGACCTCCAAAAGTGTGAAGTGAATTGAGCACCACAATCCAATATGATAGAAAAAGGCACCCCATGCAATCTAACCAAATCATGAATGTACAATTTAGCATAGTCTTCAGCCCTATAAGTAGTCGTAGCCGGCAGGAAATAAGACGACTTTGTCATCCTATCAACCACACCCAAATAGAATCAAAACCATTTCTAGTCTTAAGCAACCCAACCATAAAATCCATGTTAATTTCCTCCCACTTCTAAGTAGGAATCTCTATATCTTGGGCTTGGTTGACCAACCTTTGATGTTCAGCTTTAACTTGTTGGTAACTATGACAACCGCATACAAATTTGGCAATGTCTTTCTTCATACCTCCCCACCAAAATGCATCCCTCAAATCTCTATACATCTTTTTAGAACTTGAGTGAATAGAATAGGAAGAGTTATTAGCCTCATTAAGAATCTTCTTACTCAAATCATCAACACAAGGCACACATAACCTACCTTGGCACCTAAGGGCACCATCTTTCCATTGGGAGAAAATCTCCACCTATCTATCTCTCAGCAAAGCCTTCAATTCTAATAAGGAGGAAACAAGATCTTGATTTGCCTTTACCTTATCCACTAAGGAAGATTTTCAACTATCAACAACCACTATACCACCATTATCAACCTCTTCCAACATAACTCCCAACCTAGCCAATCGATAGACCTCTCTAGCCACCTCTTTGTCCTCATGATCAATATGAGCTAGCCTACCCATAGACACCCTACTCAAAGTATCGACCACAACATTAGCCTTACCAGAATGGTAACGGACACTCGTATCATAATCCTTAAGAAGCTCTAACCACCATCGTCGCCTCAAGTTGTGGTCTTTTTGAGCGAGCACATATTGGAGACTCATATGATCGGTGAACATATCAATATGCACCTCATACAAATAATGATGCCAAATATTTAAAGCAAATATCATGACAACCAATTCAAGATCTTGATTAGGATAATTCTTTTCAAGCACTTTGAGTTGTCTAGAGGCATACGCTATCACCGTACAATTTTGCATCAACACACAACCTAAACCAATCTGGGAGGCATTACAATACACAACAAATCTTTCCAACCCTTCTAATAGAGATAAAATAGGAGTGGACACAAGCTTATTTTTCAAAGTTTGGAAACTTTTTTCGCACTTATCGGTCCAAACAAATTTAGCCTTCTTTTGGGTCAACGTAGTCATGGGAGAAGCAATATAAGAAAACCCATTCACAAATCTCCGGTAGTAACCCGATAAGCCCAAGAAACTTCTAATGTTCGATAGAGTCAATAGTCTAGACCAATTTCTAATCACATCCGTCTTCTTAGGATCTACCTTAATACCTTCCCCTAACACTACATGACCTACAAAAGTAACCTCTTTCAACAAAGATTCACATTTTTCATACTTGGCATATAACTTCTCTTCCCTCAATCTTTGTAGCACTACTCTCAAATGAGCCACATGCTCCTCCTCACTATGAGAATAGATCAAAATATCACCAATGAAAATCATAACAAACAAATCACAGTAGGGTTTAAAGACCCTATTCATAAGATCCATGAAGATAGTTGGTGCACTGGTCAATCCAAAAGACATAACAACAAATTCATAATGCCCTTACCTAGTCATAAAGGCCATCTTAGGAATGTCACACTCCCTCACCTTTACTTGTTGATACCCGGACCAAAAATCAATCTTAGAGAAGTAACTAGCCCCTTGAAGTTGGTCAAACAAATCATCAATCCTTTTAGAGGATACTTATTCTTTATGGTGACCATATTAATTATCGGTAGTCAATGCACATTATAAAGAACACATCCTTCTTCTTCACAAACAACACTGGTGCACCCCAAGATGATTTGCTAGGCCTAATAAAACCCTTCTCAAAATAATCCCTCAATTGATCCTTTAACTCCGCCGGGGCCATACGGTAAGGGGGAATAGAAATGGGTTAAATATCGAGAAGGAGGTCTATACCAAAATCTATTTCCCTTTTAGGAGGAACACTTGGAAGTTCATTATAAAAGACATTAAGAAACTCATTTACCACCGGAGTAGTTTTTATAGTTGGACAGTTTTAAACTCATAAAACATGGATGGTGTGCTTCTTCATATCTCTTCAAGGTCCCATTCTTTCACCGTTCTAATCTCCTCTATGTATCCTATATAAAGTTTGACTCTTTGCCTATTTACATTGAAAGTACCTCCAGCTCATTTCTCCAATTCAATATCACCATGAATGAAGACACGTGCTACTCAAAAAGGCCCTATCTATCTAGATTTAAGCTTTCCTTGGAATAACATCAATCTAGAATTGTAGAGCAACACCAAATCCCCTAGCACAAACTGATGACATTCAATGCAATGATCCTGTTGAAATTTTATTTGTTGTTTATACAATGTCAAGCTCTTATATCTCCTTAATCAAAATCATCACGCTTATTAAGTTGAGTCAACCTAGATTGTGCAGTGTCATGTCAATCAAGATTCAAATTCTTTAAGGCCCACATTGCCTTATATTCAAGCTCCACTGGCAAATAGCATGCCTTTCCAAAGACAAGTTGGTAGGGTGGCATACGAATAGGCGTTTTAAATGTAGTTCAATATGCCCATAATGCATCATCAACCTTCCTTGACCAATTTGTTTGATCTTCATTAACTATCTTGGATAAAATTTGCTTTATTTCCCTATTGGATACCTCCACCTGCCCACTTGTTTGAGGGTGATAGGGTGTTACCACTCTATGGTTCACCCATACATTTCAACGAGTGCTTTAAACAACCTGTTGCAAAAGTGAGAACCTTTATGATAGTCTGAGGAGTACCAAATCTAGAGAAGATGTTCCTTTTAAGGAACACTGTGACACTTTTACCTTCATTGTTAGGTAGATCCACAACCTCCACCCACTTGGAGACATAATCCACAGCTACCAAAATATACTTGTTCCCATACGAGCTAATGAATGCTCCTATGAAATCTATCCCCCAAACATCAAATAACTCAATTACCAAAATATGATTTAGAGGGAACTCATGTTTGCGTGTAACTCCACCTTCTCTTTGGTACCTATTACAAGTTTTGGCATAGTTATGATCATCTTAGTGGATTGTGGGCCAATAATAGCCACATTGTAAAATCATATGGGATGTTCGAATCCCACTATGATGCCCGCCCGCTAGCGATATGTGGGAAGCTTTAAGTATTCTCATCATTTCCTCCTTAGGGACACAGCGACAGATAATCCCATCAGCAAGAACACTGAATAAGTATGGTTCTTCTAAGAAATACTTCCTTACCTCATGCATAAATCTCTTTCTTTGATGTATGTTGAAATTAGGAGGTACAATGCCACTTATCAAATAGTTTGCATAATTTGCAAACCAAGGTATAAGGTCATGTGATGCTTCCAACATACTTTCATCGGGAAAGAGTCATTTATCTCAAGACCATTATCAAACTGCATCATCATCCCATCTTCCAATCTGGATAGGTGATTGGCAACTTGGTTTTTTGACCCTTTTCTATTGATAACATCGAAATTGAACTCTTGTAAAAGAAGTACCCATCTTATCAAACTTTGCTTTGCATCCTTTTTGACCATCAAATACTTCAGTGCTAAGTGGTCTGTGTGAACTATCACTTTGGCTCCCAATAGATATGAGCAGAACTTTTTGAATGTAAAGACCAATGCAAGCAACTCTTGCTCTGTGACAATGTAATTCTTTTAAGTTGTATTCAGCGCTTTTCTGGCATAGTATATAGGATGTAAGACTTTCTCTTTGTGCTGTCCCAAGACCACTCCTAGAGCAACCCCACTGGCATCACACATAATCTCAAATGGCTTGGACCAATCAGAAGCTACAATAATTGGTATTGATATTAACATCTTTTTCAACTCTTCAAAGGCTTGCATGCATGTGTCATCAAACACGAACTTGATATCCTTCTCCAATAATTTGCACAATGAGTATGAAATTTTAGACCAGCATGGAAGGTTCATGCATGTGTCATCAAACACGAACTTGATATCCTTCTCCAATAATTTGCACAATGAGTATGAAATTTTAGAGAAGTCTTTTATGAACCTTCGATAAAAGCCTACATGCCCCAAAAAACTCCTAACACCCTTTATTGAGATGGGTGGTGGAAGCTTCTCAATTACCTCAATCTTAACTCTGTTAACCTCGATGCCTTTGACCAAGATTCTATAGCCCAACAAAATACCTTCTTTAACCATGAAATGACATTTCTCCTAATTTAGTACCAAGTGACTTTCCATGCATCTTTGTAAAACATCATGCAAATGTGCCAAGCAATACTCAAATGACTATCCAACCATGCTAAAATCATCCATGAATACCTCAATAGTGTTTTCCACCATATTCAAGAAAATAGACATCATGCACCTTTGGAATGTTGCTGGGGCATTACATAATCCAAATGACATCCTTTTAAATACAAAAGTACCATATAGGCATGTGAAAGTTGTTTTCTTCTGATCTTCTGGAGTAATGATGATCT
>DF358676.1:19270-50057 GCA_000787875.1 Solanum virginianum
TGTAGTAGATCTCTCCCATGCTCTAGGCATGTGAAAGTTGTTTTCTTCTGATCTTCTGGAGTAATGATGATCTGATTATAACCAGAATACCCATCAAGGAAATAGTACCACCCTTTCTCTGCAACTCTATCGAGCATCTAATCCATGAATGGCATAGGAAAGTGATCCTTCTATGTTGAGGCATTGAGCTTTCCATATTCCATACATAACCTCCATCCGATACTGGCCTTATAGGACTAAATTGATTTTTAGCATTAGGTACCACCGTGATACCCTTTTGTCTAAATACACTACACTAGGCTCACCCATTCACTGTCAGCAATTGGGTAAATTACTCATGCATCTAACCAATAGATGATTTCCTCGTGAACCATCTCTTGAATAGGGGGATTTAGATTCATTTGATGCTCAATGCTACGATTGTAGTCTTTGACTAACTAAATTTTGTGAGTGCATATCCTCAGAGGAATACCAATGATATCTGCAATAGTCCAACTGATAGCCCTTTTAAATTGCTCGAGCACTACAACAAGGGCATCTACTTCCCCCTTACTCAAATCCCCAACTGTGATGACCGGTAATGTATTTTTCTCTCCCAAGAATGCATACTTCAAATGTGATGGAAGTGGTTTTAGTTCCAACACTGGTGGCATCTCTATAGAGGGTTTTATGGGTGGCATCTCCCAGTTCTTCAAATCTAGCTCCAACTTCGTCTGACGTCCAGTGACGAATAACATCAATTTTAAGGACAACTTAGGGGGTTTTATGGGTGGCATCTCCCAGTTCTTCAAATCTAGCTCCAACTTCGTCTGACGTCCAGTGACGAATAACATCTCAAGAGCATTGACTATGTCCTCATAATCTGGGGTACTATCACCATCAAAGTTTAACAAGACTGCCTCCAAAGAGAAAACTCCTAGTTGTAGCTCAACAAGTACCTCTAACTCATTATTATTAGCAGTTTTGATCACCAAAACTACCTTCAAATCACAGTCCTTCCTCTCTTTTTGGCAAACATAAAAGATGACCTCTTCTTTACAAAATTTAAATGTGAGTAGCCCTTTCTCCATATCAACTAGTATGCTACCTATAGCTAAGAAAGGCCTCCCCAAAATAATAGGAACTGTAAAATTAACCTCACAGTCAAGTATAACAAAACCTGCGGGAAGTATAAATTTATCTACCTTTACCAACACATCATAAAGTACTCCCACTGGTTTCTTGATTGTTTTGTCTGTAATTAGTAATTGCATCTTTGTATGGGTAGGAGTTCCCAAGCTGAGTTTTGTGAAGATGGCAAGTGGCATCAAGTTGATGTTAGCACCCAAATCACAAAGTGCTTTAGCAAATTCTACCTCTCTGATAGTTCATGGTGTAGTGAAAGTGCTTGGGTCTTCATGCTTTTGGACCAATGACTTAGTAGTGATAGCACTACAATGTTGCAGATTGTGGGGAAAAGCTTGACTCACAGTCCACTTCTTTGTGACCAAGTCCTTTATGTACCTTGCATAACCCGACATCTTCTCTAAGGCTTCAATCAAAGAGATATTCACTGATAATTTCTTGAGCATTGATAGGAAGTGCTCGAGCTTGCTCTCCTTCTCCCTTTTCTTGATTATTTAAGAGAAAGGGGGAGGAGGTCTTGGGATAGTTTTATACTTCCTTGGTTTGTCACCCTCTTCAACTACCCCATTTTTCAAACTAATATCTTTCGGCTACACTCCTTTTTATGCTTTCTTTCTCATGCACATTTTCTAATCCAACCAGCATGGAAGGTTCAATGGTGCTTTTACCTCTCCTAGTTCTAATTTCCATACAATGCCCCTCATTATTCGGGCTTTAGGCCATATTACTCGATAAGTTACCCTTTTGGCATTGATTCAATTGGGAAGACACTTGACAAAATTGTTGCTCTAATTGCTTGATGGCTACTGAATTAGACTCTATCTTTTAGTTGATACTTGAAATATTTGATTTTATTCCCTTTAAAGTCTCATTTTGGTTCTTCGCTTTCTTCAATAATTTGTCAAACATTTCCTCAACCCTTGAATTGGAAGAACCGACATCATGATTATGAGGAGGCATATAAGGACCATTTCTATATCTATCTCTTCGGCCCCACTCTGCTTCTGGCACCTTATCTCTCTCAAAATAACCATAACAGTTATCTCTATATGTACCCTCTTAGTTGTAGTTTCGACCTTGATTTCTGAAATTTTGATGCCTATAGTCCGGATTGGACCCTTGGGCGTTGTTCCAAAAACCCACTGCTTGATCTCTAACAAAGCATGCATCTTCATAATAATATGACTCACCCTACATGGGGGCTCTTGGAGGTTGGTGGACTACCTCATGAATATTTTCTTGAGTTTGTTTCACACCAAGTCCACACTAGTCCGGAGTTGAGCAAGTTGTTGCATGATCTCATTATTGATTTTTGCTTGCTCCGAACTAACACTCATCGCACATGAACTCCTTGTAGTAGATCTCTCCCATGCTCTATTGGTCTTTACTACTTGCTCCATCCTTTCAACTATATTCTTGTGAATAGTTGATCTAAGAACATGTCTCCCATGATCATATCGGCACACGCTTGACTATTCTTATCAAGAGCCTGATAGAAAATTTATACTAAGGCATCATCTAATATCTTATAGTCCGAAACCATATTCAAAGATTTGGTGAATCTCTCCCACGTTGTGCTAATAAAATAACTCGGTAACTATTCAAAATTATTGATTTGGTCCTTAAGTTTGAACTTTTTGGATCTTGGAATGTATCGCTCTAAGAAGGCTCTTTGCAATTCTGCCCAACTGGTGATTGAGCTCTGTGGGAGTTGATATGTGATGGTCATGCTCCAATAAGAAAGTAGTCATTATTCGTTAACCTAATTGAGGTTAGGGTCAAATCCACAGGGAATACAAGGCTTTGACTAGAAGACTTCACTACTAATCATTTCTAGTATTTATTACTACAATATCTAAATGGGGGGGGGGGTTTGGTGATTCAAAAACAAAATAAAATAAACAATAATTAAAATGCAAGGAAACACTCAATTTTAAGGACAACTTAGGAATGGTGTTCCCCATGGTTCGTCGACTTAATTACCCTAGATACATAACTATAATTGGTGAGTCCCATGCAGGATGGTAACTTTGGTTCTTCTAACCCTCTTGTGAAGGCGAAGGTTGCATTTCACCATGGTGCTTGGTCGGCCACCATGGTGTGCCCATGAACTATTACTAATAGTCCTGGTCAACCTCTCCTTGGACTGGTTAGGTCGATTAGACAGGAACACATCAACAAAATTTTATCATCTACTTTCCTTCTCCTATTTATCACTACCTTGGTCGGGATCGTGAGAGTAGGTGGGGTTTAGTGTTGACCACTACCAAACAACAATACAAATGAAGGGAAATAGATAATACATGCAAAACACCAATCATAGAAATGCAAGAAAACTAGATTACTTCAAGTCCACTACCATGGTTCCCACAACCCCAAGTTGTGGGTACTTAGTTACTCATGGCTAAAGCAAAACACACAAGAATGCATATATTTGACATAGATGAGAGTTTAACTAATAACAATGGAGGAGATAGGCACCACAAGTTGCAAACCCACAAGCTTGATTGATCAACAATGAGTACAAGGCAAGATTTGCAATCCTCAAAATGGATTTTCCAATAGAGAATAATAATCTACACTAAAAACATAAGAAAAGCTTCAAAATGTAATGTGAAAATGTCTACTGGTCGAACTTCTTTCAAAAACCTAACTTAAGTTATATATAGTGTTCACAAAATAACCTTAGAATTTACACAAAAAAGATAGATGGCAGCTGATAAGTCTTGTAGTTACGACTCGTAGGATAACCTATGAGTCGTAGTCGGGGTCTCATATCAGGTTCTTGGCATCTTGGACTGAACTGGTACAACCTATAGGTACAAGTCATTATTTGGTCTACGACTCATATGTTTGTCTCGTAGTCTTGTTCTTCAGTTTTTGGTCCAACATTTTGGCTCTCTGGTTCTTGCTATGAGTCCACCTATACGAGTAGGAGTGTGTATTATGACTTGTAGGCTGGGCTCGTAGGGATGACCTTTACTTGATAGATTTCTAATTTTTTGTCTCTAATTCTTACTATGATACAACCTATGACTCATAGGTAGGCTCGTATGGCCTATGCTTCAGGATAATCTGCAACGTTTCTTCAAAATCATGCCAACTAACTTTTCTGCAAGTTTAACACAAAAACACATCAAAACACTAAAAAGTTACTTTAAGAACTCACAAAATCCCTTGTTTTAGGCACCAAATGTGTTGTATTTTTATAGCACATCAACACCATCAACTAAGAATTATTGCTTGTCCTAAAGCGACGACTCAATCTACGTAGCAAAGAGAAATATATAGTAACTATGCTAATGGCATATATATCATATCCTCTGATTCAGGTACCCAACTACCATTTTCAAAACAGGATTGTGGAATTATTTAGCTAACAGGAACATAATAAGATACCTGGCAGTCCAACTATGATAATTTATGGAGCATTAACAGTCCATAATCACTGGTATAGTCATATTTTACTCAAGTAGTGGAAATGCCCTCACTAGAAAGAAGTCCCTTTTAATCACTTAAAAGCATTTTAGAATTCAGGGACTGAGGAAGTATTCTCACTCTCACAACTGAAATTCAATGCATACTGACTAACACCATAGGCTTGCCTCTATGCTCATCTACTGGCTTGGTGATAAAGTGGAGGTGGATCACTTTAGGACTTATAGGCTTGTAACATCGGCTCAGGGTGCTTTGGTGAGGTATTTTAGGCAAACAATGACTAAAGCTATCCTTGAACCATGTTTACCAACACTTTTTGCTTTCATAATCTTCCCCTTTTAAACCACTCAACCCTTATTCTCCTGTTATGAACTTTTCTCAAGTGCTTTCTTTCTCTTTTTCAGCTGAGCCTTGATTTAAAACTCATTTTTGCTACTTTTTCTTCAATAGAGCTACTTGTCATTCCAACCAAAGACACTTTTGTCTTCTTTATCTTTACTCTATTCATGCCTTTTCATTTCTTTCTTGATTTACTAACTAACCACCTTATTATTATTACTTTGCCACAATAAGGGTCACCCTCAACTTAGGCTTTTAGACTCAGGTGAAGTACACAATATCTATGCCTCAAACTAGGGCCACTAACTGCAGCCACCCTCAACTTAGGCCTTTGGCCTCAATCAAGTTTCACATGTTTAGGGATAGACTAGGGCCAATATCAAGGCATTTCATCAAATAAGGTTAAGCTTGCAAGGTATCAACAAAGAATGAGTATATGATAAACTCCAAAGTTTGGAACAAGGGATTCACTTACTCATCTAGTGGGTCATTAAGTCTAAAAATAGTTTCACTCAAAGAATAAAGGCCTAAGATTCCTTCCATATCCATCACATTAACAAACCAATATTAGAGTAACAAGGCAAGTTCTGGGTCTATAAAAGATGCATAAATGCAGTAAAATAGTTTTAGAGCACACATGGAAATTGTATCCATAATCAAGTAAAGACTCACTAGTCATGCTTTCTGTCTCAGCTTACCTTCACAATATCAGAACAAACATTTCCAGATACTAAAAAATGTATGAATGCATCAATAATCACAACCTCAACAAATTTGAGGGTACCCAATTTTGCATCAAAAGTTTAAAGAAAATCTAAGAACTATATATATGCCAAATGGTAACATTACTATGCATTTACAAAGTATCTATACTTCTTAAAACATGCCAGTTCAATAGAAAATTAAACATCCACAAGGAAAAAAAACACGACAAGAAAACCTTGGGATAAAAAATATGGAAAGTTGTGGAGTTAAGGCTACTCAGACTTTACCTTAATCCATAACTTCCACCATCCCACCAAAATAGGATACTTTGTCCTCAATGTAACAACACAAAGAAAAGGTAAGCATACAAAAACATAACATAAATATATATATGCATTCAAAACTAATAGTTAATAAAACTAATATCCAAAACCAACATAAAAACATTATCCAACAAGAACATCCACGAAAAAAACAAAATTAAAACAATATTGCCTAACAAAAGGATAGAGTATCCATAAAAATATGTAAGCGTTGGGGTCAGAAGTGGTCAAACATCATGGTGCTCATGCACCAGTCTCGGGCTAGTCTGCAAGTTCCTGAGTCTGTCTCTCCTCCTCTATTGATGTACCTGAAGTACCCTCTCTAGGTGGGGTTATGTTGTGCTTTCTCTTTCTAAATAACCGCTAACAAAAGCGAATCCTACACCACCTCCTCATGTATGGGCTCCTCCTTCTCCGATCTTGGACTCTTCGAGGTTGGCTCTGGATCATCATACTAAGGGGCCTTTTCCCACGGGTATCTGGAAGGTTGGTGAGCCAATCAAATGCCTCATCACCTACCTGTGCTACCTCTGGTGCTGGAATAGGGGATGCCAACATCTATAGTAAGTTGTAGATAATCATCCCCATAGCACCTAAAGTTTAACTTTGACAACTACTCAGACCCTACGTGAGCAACAATAATACATTACATACCAAATATTACAAATTTCATACTCACAATCACCCACTCAAGCTTTCCTGTCGATCTCCCTTGAGCCTCTTCTGGACTCTAACCTCGAACGCATCGACCCATGCATCAACTACTCAGACTCTATCATCAACTAAATCTCGGGAAAATTCCCTCATTCTCTCCTTAGTATCTCGAATAGTCTGATCAATCAATGACCAGACCTGTGTTGATAACTCTCGCAGCCTACTCTCTGCTACAGCCATCTTGCGCAATAAAGCCTAAAAAGCAACAACAAAGAAAAGAGGATCAACCTGTAATATAGCTGCTGCTAGTGCTGGATGCTGGTGGATGGTGTAGACTCGATCTCGGCTGCCGATGTAAGCTCTGCAGCAGCCGGAGTAGTGCCCGTAGGATTTGGAGGTGAACTTAGAACCTGAGGCTCGACTAGAAATGGCTCTTACATTGTTGGAGGAGCTGCTCGAGGTAAGGCCACCAGGTTCTCATCAGCCTTTATCAGGTTGGGATCCATAGTGTGTATGGCCTCTACATGAAGGTCCCGATAAGGGTTAATAAGAAGACCTATCGTACTGCATAATTGATGAATCAAAACTAGAAATAGCAATGAGGTGTTCGTCCTAGCTACAACCTTATGAATCTACTCAAATATGATCTAGGCACAGTCTATAGCATACCCAGCTAGAATGTTATCTAATAAGACTACTCTTTCGAGGGTGATCACATTATCAGTGAAAGTTAACTAATAAGCCAGCGGATAATGCACCACCAAAACTTGGCCCGAAATGATAGGCGGGCCTTCATAATTGAGTCTGCATGATTTGTGATCTATATAGGCTCCACCCTGACTCACAGATTTGACTACCAATCCACCGTAAAAGCTCTGTCCTGACCCCTTCATCCTTGCAAATTACCACTCTTCTTATTTTATCAATACGACTATCATACTCTGTGGTCAACTAAGGTGCTCAATAAGTGGGCCCAAACTATACTTGGTGGATCATCTCCTCCAAGATATCAACCTTCCTCCCCTAAACTGTCACCACCCATAGCTTCGGCTACTCGATTGGCTTCTTATTCTTTGGCAGCCCCCGATGGACTGTAGCAAAGTATGTAATATAAAATTCATGAACTACAAAAGAGGAATATTTGTCCAGCTCTTACGTAGTACACCGTAGTCCATGCTTGTCTATTTCCGCATCTAATCCAGGTACTCTATCTAGTCCCCCAGTGTTCAACCTAGACTCCTCATAAAATTAATATACTGGCTTGCCTTGCCGTTTATCCTCCAACCCCTAGTCGTAAAATTCCTTCATTCCTGCAACACACCATCTGGGGTCGGTCGGGGGCTGAGACTGGACCTTCTCCTACTGAGGCTGAGATGTGCTCTCGAACTCTGACTTGGAGCTGGAATATATAGGAGTCATCTGCAGTGAGCTACTCCTCGATTTATTTTTCTCCACCTTTTGCACTAGTCACTTCCATAGGTTCCTGAGCTTTGCAGGCTTGAGTTTTAGAAACATTAGCCAAAGGGTCTATCCTGACCCTATGCACTTCAACTGAGCCCTCTAATATCTCAGTCTCAGAAAACATTAGTCTCCGCCTAAATGTTTGGATAACCCTCTTGTCCTTGAGAGGCATGATATCTGCAACCAAACCAATGGTCCATGTGAGTATCAAGATGTCTCAGTTACTTAATAAAAGTAAAACAAGTACTGGTGCAACTATAGATATGTAGGTACGAGTGTAGGTATGACTCATAGGGTGATATACGAGTTGTATACTGGCCTCTTAGAACCAATTATTCCTTTAAAATGCTTTTTGATCACAAATATGAGATGCAGTTATGACTCATAGGATGGCTTATGAGTCATAGTCCTGGTCTTGTACCTAGTTCCAGAAATATTTTCAAAACTTAACATAGTTTACGAGACCCTCCCTACGAGTCATACCATGTACGATGAGTTATATGTAGGTCTCATATGAGAAATATGAAGGGATTACAGGTGACTGATGCTTGCTACAAGGGGCCACTATGACTCTTATAGGAACTTATGAGTCGCAGGAGTGCCTCGTAGCCGAGCACAGAAGTCACCTGCAATGCCTAACTATTTCTCACACCAAGCACAAATTCAATACAAAATTCAACTTAATCATGCAAATAAGAGCAAGGCATGACTAAATGGCATAAAATCAATTCCATATGAGCATTAGCAATTTAAAACGACCATTATCCCTAAGAGTCAAAATGAGTTCAACTAAACATCAAGCACACCAAAAGCAATCAACAATCTAAACTCATTCTTAACATGTCTATAATATCCCAAGGAAGTACAGTTACCATTCACAATGATTCAATCAAACCCACATGTTCAAGCATAGATAATCATCCCCATAGCACCTAAAGTTTAACTTTGACAACTACTCAGACCCTACGTGAGCAACAATAATACATTACATACCAAATATTACAAATTTCATACTCACAATCACCCACTCAAGCTTTCCTACAAGGTTCACTTCATAACCCAATTCTTTGAAGGCCTATAAACCCTAGATTACAAGTCTAACTTAATTATCTCATATAGGGAACAAAATCATCAACAAAGATTGAGAAATGTAACCAAAGAGCTTACCAATCAAATTGAAAAATGAACCAAAGTAAAGAGAGACGAATTTTGAGTTAAAACCCTAGGAATTTATACCATCGCCAGAATCTTTGCTTGAAAATAATGTGGGTAGCCAGGATTTTTGTTTAAGAAAGGATTTACGGGATAAGGAAGGGGTTTTTCATGAACTTAGGGTAAGGGATTTTAGAATTTATGGTCAAAAGTAATTTTGACCCCTTTTATAAGCAAATCGGGTCAGAGTTTTAACATTACTGTAGATCGGGTCCATAGACCCTGACTATGAGTCATAGGTCATCTATGACTCATAGATCCTAGTCTCGTACTAGATTCAACACTTGGTAATAATTTAGGAATCATACCTAGGCCCTACGAACCCCACTTTTGACTCGTAGGGGATCCTATAAATCGTAAGGTAGGCTTGTATAGTATGTGCCAACTTTAGATACTTACTATTTCCCTTTACGGGGTATGACTACAAGTCTTAATGAAGCCTATGATTCATAGGTCTGCTTGTAGAAGCTGCTCCAAGTCTAATTTTTCCTGATCTTTAGTTATTCCACTTTTTACCAACAAACCTAGTATCAAAGCATAGAAAACCTCAAAAAGTATTACAATTGCATCTTTGTCTCATAATTTAAATCAATCAACTACTCCTACTCTAAGTCTCAAACAAATAAATAATTAGCAAAATGCTTGGGTTGACTCCCAAGAAGCGCCTTATTTAACATCGTGGCCCAATTTGGTCATCTTTCTTTATCAACTATCACCGAGGGTCCGCACCTTACTCTTGCATTCATTTGGGTGTTTCATAGATTTATAAATATCGAACACAACTTTCACATCATTAACCCTGAACTGTACCTGACTTGAATCCATATACACTAGTGCTATCCTAGTGGCCAGAAATGGTCTCCCCAAAATGATGGGCACCTCAAAATTAACTTTGCAGTCGAGTATCACAAAATCTATCAGGAAGATGAACTTATCGACTTTAACAAGCATATCTAAAATGATTCCCTCTGGCTTTTAATTGTTTAATCTGCCATAAGCAACCTCATTCATATTGGGGTAGGAGTGCTAAGGTCAAGCTTTTAGAATATGGCAAGAGGCATTAAATTGATGTTTAATCCTAAGTCACGTAATGCTCTTGCAAATTCAACATCACCGATAGTGCAAGGGATGGTGAATGCCTTGGGGTCTTCTCATTTTTCTTCTTAAGCCTTTGTGGGAATGGAGGAGGTGGTTTTGGGATTGATTTGGCTTTCTATTGCTCTCCCACCTCTTGGTCCTCTACTCTCTTACTCCTTGGACCTTCTTCCCCACTCATCACCTTGCTATTAATGGCTCTCTTCTCAACTTCATCATCAACAATTGGCATAGGAGGGTCCATAATATCTTTGCCACTCTGAGTCATCACAACCATGCAATGCCCTTCGTTCTTAGGATTTTGAACTATGTTTCTAGGTAGGGTGCCCTTCTGGTGTTGGTTTAGCTGAGAAGACACTTGCTCAAATTATTGTTCAATTTTCTTGATTGTCATAGAGTGAGACTCAATTTTCTGATTTATGCTTGAAATATCCATCTTCATCCCTTTCAATGTCTCATCGTGGTGATCCACCCTCTTTAATAATTTATCAAACATTTCTTCAATCCTCGAATTACTCGACCTGGAGTCACAATTATATGGTGGCATATAGGGGCCATTCCTGTAGCCTTCTCTTCTTCCCCATTCTGCATCTAACACTCTTTCTTTATCATAGTATCCACACCTATTATCTCTGTATGCTCCATCTCGACTGAAGTTCTGACTTTGATTCCCAGAACTTTGCCTCTAATAGTCTGAGTTGGACCCTTGGGTGTTATTCTGGAAACCTGTCGCTTGGCTGCTCACATAATAGGCATCCTAGTGAAAGAATTGATCATCATACAAAGAAGTAATTGGGGGTTGGTGAGCTATTGCCTTCACACTAGTTTGGTTTTGCATCAAAACCAAATCCATGCTCGTACAGAGTTGAGCAAGTTGCTCCATAATCTCTTCATTCACTTTAGCATACTCACTACTTGTGGTAAACACACAAGAACTCTTTGTATTACCACGCTCACTCGGACCCCATGCTTTGTTGGTCTTCACCAATTGTTCCATTCTTTCGGCCACTAGCTCCAATGGTTGATCAAGAAAAACACCTCCCATAATCATGTTGGTGCAAGCTTTGCTATTATCATCAAGTTCTCTATAGAAGATCTTGACCAAAACATGATTAGCAATTTTGTGATCAGGGTCCATCCACAAGCATTTGGTGAATCTCTCCCATGAAGTGCTAAGAGAATCTCTAGGCAATTTCTCGAAGTTGTTGATTTGGTCCTTAATCTTCAGCTTCTTTGACCTTGGGAAATATCTTTCTAAGAACACCCTCTATAGCTCAGCCCAACTCGTGATGGTCCCCGAAGCTAGCTCAGACAACCATACAGCTGTATTACCAATCAGTGACAATGGAAACACCCTCAATCCAACAACGTCAATAGAAATATTTTGTGTCCCCATGACACTTTTGCACACGAAGATGACATTTTAGAGATGATGATGGGGATCCTCTGACGGTATCCCTGTAAATAGGCCACGATTTTGGAGCATCTAGAGCAATCCAATTGATACCACAAACTTAGCATCTATCGGTAGAGGGGGCAATACTATAGAATCGGTAACATCCATCGCCATAGAGTTCAATTGGTACTGATTCCAGCCGTAAGCATTTGCATTAAAATCTCTAAGCTATGGCCGGTTACCCCTTTGTCGTGGATTCTCCTCTCTACCCATATCTTTATTTGCATGTGTATCCTCCTCAACCTCAATGTCTTTATTCACCTGGGACATCTTTCTTGGTCATTGATGGATCTCCAAATTTAGTGGAGCTAAAGGATTGCCTTGGCTCCTTGTGTTGGGCATACAACCTAGTACACCCTGCAAAAGAAATCCAATAACAAAAATAAAAGTCAAGTACAACAGACTCTAGAAATTAACACTAGAACTAATTCATAGTGAAATCAAATCAAAACCTAGCCATATTCCCCAGCAATGGCGCCATAATTTTTTGATGTGTGATTGTCACTCTCCAATAAGAAAGCGGTCACTATAATTAATTAACCTAATTAAGGTTAGGGTCGAATCCATAGGGCATACATGGCTTTGACTACAAGACTTCACTACTAATTATTTCTAGTATTTATGACTAGGGGGGAGGTTTGTAATTCAAAAATAAAATAAAATAAACACTAAATAAAATGCAAGGAACACTCAATTTTGGGGACAACTTGGGAATCGTGTTCCCCATGGTTCATCGACTTGATTACCCTAGATACATAAATATAATTAGTAATTCATATGTAGGACATTATCTTAGGTTATTCCAGCCCTATTGTGAAGTTGAAGGTTGAATTTTGCCATGGCACTTGGTCGGCCACCATGGCATGCCAACTAAATGTTACCAATAGTCCCAGTCCACCACCCCTTGGTTTGGTTTGGTTGATTAGATAGGAATACATCAACCAAATTCTTTCATCTACTTCCCTTTTCCTATTCGTCACTACCTTGCTGGGGATCGTTATAGTAGGCAAGGTATGGTGTTGACTACCACCAAACAACAATACAAATGAAGGGAAATAGATAATACATGTAAAACCCCAATCATAGAAATGCGAGAAAACTAGGATATTTCAAGTCAACTACCCATGATTCCCATAACCCCAAGTTGTGAGTACTTTGCTACTCATGGCTAAAGTAAAACACATAAGAATGCATATAATAGACATAGTTGAGAGTTTTACCAATAACAATAAAGGAGATAGGCAGTTTTAAACCCACAATCTTGATTGATCAACAATGAGTATAAGGCAAGATTTGCAATTCCCAAAAAGGGTTTTCCAAGACACAACAATAATCTACACTAAAAACCTAAGGAAAGCTTCAAAATGTAATGTGAAATGTCTACTAGTCGAACTTCTTTCAAAAACCTAACTTAAGCTATATATAGTGTTTATAAAATAACCCTAGAATTTATAAAGAAAAGATAGCTGGCAGCTGATAAGTCTCGTAGTTATGACTCGTAGTATGACCTACGAGTCATAGTTGAGGTCTCACATTAGGTTCTTGGCATCTTGGATTGAACTGGTAAGACCCATAGGTATGACTCATATATTTGTCTCATAGTCTTAGTCTTCAGTTTTTGGTCCAATATTTTAGCTCTCTGATTCTTTCTACGAGTCCACCTATACGAGTCGTGGTATGTATTACGACTCATAGGCTGGGCTCATAGGGGTGACCTTTACTTGGTAAATTTCTAATTTTTTATCTCTGATTCTTGCTACGACATAACCTATGACTTGTATTGTGAGCTACAACTCATAGGTAGGCTTGTATGGCCTATACTTTATTAAAATCTACAACTTTTCTTCAAAATCATGCCAACCTAACTTTTCTGCAAGATTAACACAAAAACACATCAAAACACTAAAAACTTACTTTAAGAACTCACAAAATTCCTTGTTTCGGGCACCAAATATGTTGTATTTTGCCAGCACATCAAGCGTTCTGACAACCATATTGTTGCATTACCGATAAGAGATAGTGGGAACACACGTAACCCAACAATATCCATAGAAAGATTATGTGTATCCATCATACTCTTACACACAAAAGAAACATTGTGAAGATGATTATGAGGATCCTTAGTAGGTAACTTTGTAAGTAAACCACAATTTTGAAACATTTGGAGTAATCCACTTTACATTGAGAACTTAGTGTCAGCCAATAGTAGTGTCAACACTGTAGCATCTGTGGCATCTGTATTTAACCGATATTGATTCCAACCATATCCATTTTCATTGAAATCTCTATGGTGTTGCCTAATTTTCCATAGTAGTGGATTCTCCTCTCTACCCACATCATCATCGTTCTGATCTATGGCTTCATTAACCGCAATATCCACGTTTTCTTGGGCCATTTTTCTTGCAACACGTTGTATCTCAAGATTAGTTAAAGCTAAGGGCCACCTTGGCTCCTTGTGCTGGGCATACACTTAGTATACCCTGCAAAAGAAACTAAACAACAAAACAAAACAAAAGTAAAATATAAGAGAATTAAGCAATCATTACTTGAATTAACTACCAATGAAATCAAGTCAAAACCTCATCATATTCCCCGGCAACGGCGCCATTAATTTTGATCACGCTCAAACAGTACCTTTAACTTTTAGGATAAAGCAATAGTTGTCATATATAAAACCTAAAAATAGGTTAGGGTCAAATCCCAAGGGAATATGAAGAGTTTCTGCATTGATTCACCAACAATCAATTCAAGCATCAAATAACTCTATTCTCAAGGGAGGGGGGTTGCAATGGTTGGTAGTGTAATAAAATTATAATAATAAAATGTAGAGACAATCAAATTGGAGAGAAACTAGGGAACTTATGTTCCTCATGATTCACCAACTCAAACACCCTAGATAACACAACTTAGTTAGGACATTGCATGTAGGATGATAACTTAAGTTCTTCCAACCCTTGGGCAACGATGAAGGTCATATTTCACTATAGCACTTGGCCGGCTACCATAGTGTGCCAAACTAACCATTACCTATTGCCTTGTTGACCTGTCCTTGGCCGGGTTTGGTTGATTAGATGAGAACACATCAATTGAATTTTGTTGCCCATTTCCTTTTTCAATTCATCACTACCTTGATCAGGATCATGACACTAGAAGGGGTTTAATGTTGTCCACCATTAAACAATAAGTAAAATGAAGGAAAATGGATAATACATGCAAATACCCAACTCAAAATGTATAAATAATTGGGGTTATTAAGCTAGCTACTCATGGTTTCCACAACCCCAAGTTGTGAGTTTATCCATTCATGGCTTGGGCACACAAATAAATAATGAAATTAGAAGATATGGGAGATTTATTACCCAAGAAAAATGAAGAACATGAAACCCTCTTTGAAATTAGAATCACAAGCTTGAATGATGAAATTAATACACAAGCGAATCTAAATCCCCAAATTTGAGTCTCGAAGTAAAACCCTAAAAATTCTCTCTAAAACACTATAATATGAACAATGTTCTAAGAAAAATGAAAAGACTCTCCCAAAAACTACTCCTAAGAACCTAACTTATACTATTTACCATAAAAGGTCCTTAGAGTAAATAGAAAATCTGGTCAGCTTCTGTTATGGCTCATAGGGTGACCTACAAGTTGTAATCGGGCTTTTGTGCTCAATGCTTGGCATTTTGAACTTTACTACTATGATCCACCTCTAGAGTCATAGTTTATCTATGACTTGAAGTGCCTTTTGGCATCCCACACTACCCGTACCTTGCGCTCGTATAGCTGAACTTCAAATTCTTAGATTTTGATTTTATAAACTATTAATTACTACAATCATCCTGTACAACTCGTAGCTTAGGCTACAACTCGTAGTAGGTCTCGTAGATCATCAAAATCAACAAAATCTGTAATTTTTCTCAAAATCAAGCCAACCTGTATTTTTTGCAAAAATAAATAGAAAAACACATAAAACCATAAAAAGTTGCATTGAGAACACATAAAATCCCATGCTTTAGGCACCAAATATGTTGTATTTTGATAATATATCAACACCCTCAACTTAGAATTGTTGTTTGACCTCTAGCGACGACTCAATCTAGATAGATAATAAGTAATACTTGACAATTGACCTATTGGCATACACCATACTCAATTTTAACTCAGGTACCCATAATAGTCTTTTCAATATATGATCATGTAGCTAGCAAGAAAAACACAATATGCTGATACATTTGACAATCTAGTTATGACAAATTAAGGAGTATCAACAATTCACATTCACTAAACAAGTCAAATGCTAACCGTGTAATGCAAATGCCCTCATAGTAAAGAAGTTCCTTTTTAACACTCAAAATGCTTTCAAAAGTTACTCATGGGACTATACAGGCATACTCACTCTCACAAATGAGATTCATGCATGATAACCAATATCATAAGCTTGTCCATTTACTTACATTAGTAACATCTGGTATTACTGATGTTCTTATATACTTGGGATGAGTAAGGTCCAATATTATTGATATATTTGATGATTGATATAATTCTGATGATTTAAAACATGATAACAGTTTGGGTATTAACCGTAACACTTGACATTATTTCTTTAAGCACTAATGATTATTATAAGTCATGCATTGGCAAAATCCTATATAAATGGTATTCCACATACTTACATGATTAATTGGGTTGCACTATGAATTTACATTAATTGTGTGTTACTTGTATCATCCCTTGACTGGAGCAGGAGGCAGGGGCTTTATGATCCACATTTGGTAACCCTTGACCCGAGTAGGAGGCAACGGTGAGATTTATACTTCACATACCTTGACCACAGGATGGGTCCAAGGAGTTGACATCGTGATATTCCTTGACCATAGGCTGGTGGCAAGGTTATCACATTCTGATATTACCTTGACCATGGGCAGGTGGTAAGGTTGTCACATTCTGATATTACCTTGACTATGGGCACGTGGCAAGGCTATGACACCCTTGGTATTTTCATTAATGAGTTGTTCATTATGTTTCACATTATGATTATATGGTATTTATGGGTTCTTAAGGATATCTTAGCTCAGTATTATTGTGTATATTATATTACACACTCATTTTTTTGGATGCAGGTATAGGGTTTTTCGTTATTACATATGTGTACTGATTTCTCTTACCTAGTCGGTTGAACTTACTAGGTACATTTTGATGTACTCACCCCTACTTTGTTTCATCCCTGCAAATCAAGCACAAAGACCCATATAGGGTAGCTGATTCACGTTTTTGGACTTTTCTCTATCCATCTTGATCTTACCAGTGAGGCTTAAGCTTTGAGTCATCGTGGATCCTTTGGTTTTATTTTACTTTTCTTTTAGAGTTGTATCAAATTTTATGAGACAACCTTGCATTTCATTTGAGATATGTGTATTTACACTTCTGTACTACTTAGATGCTCTTGTACTTATAACTCTAGATTTTGGGAGATTTGTTATAATATGGTGAGATAGTTTTTAGTTTATTTCCTGTTCTTTTAGTTACGATCCATTTTGGTCATGACAAGTTTGGTATCAGAGCTACAAGTTCATTGGGCTCATGAGTCAAGAGCAGGGTCTCTAGTAAAGTCTCATGGATCGATATATAGATGTCCACACCCACCTTCGGGAGGCTACATGATGCTTAATAGGAAAATTTTTTGCACCTTGCTTCTTTTTGTGTGCTTCTTCATATCTCTTATTTGATAGTATCTAATCTACTCCTTCTACGTACCAGCCAATTGCTCGAACCCGTCACTTAGTAGGAAAGCCTGAGTCAGCTAATTTAACTCCCACTTAAGGTCAAAGCAAAGTTTGTGATAGGGACAAGGCTTGAGGAATTTCTAGAGGGGCAACACCATCCAAGAAATAGTTAGTCTTTAAATTATGTGCCACCATAGGATCATATTGTTTCCCTAAAAGGGCATTGCTAGTAGATCTATCTAGTTCACGTTATCATGTTTAATTTTCCTTCCAGTTGGTTTAGCTCCATCCACTACACCGTTATTTCAAGAGCTACTTATGACATTATTGACTAGATTGGACAGAGCTCTTCTAGCCCCAGCTACTATTGGGATACAAATTTCTACCATACCGGTTGGTCTTTCTAGTGCTCTACCAGAGTTGTCTATGATTCAAGTCGGTCTTTATTCAACTCTAGCAGCCTCTCCTGCAACTGTTATTACTCAGTTTCAAATATCTAGACCATTTCAGGTATCTAGCCTAACGATGTCTATAGCAAAGTAGAATATCTTTAAGAGGTTTGTGTAGTTAGTTCCTCCATGATTTGATGGCACTCCTAATGTTAGAGCTTATGATTTTCTGCCGAAGTGTTAGGACAAGTTCTATAACATTGTTATTATTGAGCCTCATGGGGTTGACTACACTTCATACCAGTTCACCAGCCTTGCCAAGGAGTGGTGGAGGTCAGTTCTAGCTCACCAGCCTGTTAGATCTCCAACTATGATTGGGAGCAATTCACGAGGATGTTTTTCATGAGGTTCATACCATATAGCCTCTGGGACATCTGTACAGATAAGTTTGATCGACTGTAGGGTTGTATGTCAGTTTCTTTCATGACCCAAGCCTAGGTCCTAGATGTGGCACTCCAAATGGGAGGTCTACAAACAACCCAAACAAGCCTCTTAGCATATCATCTACACATCCTTGGTTGCAGAACCAAAATAAGACAATAGCAAGGCTCAATTGTTAAAAAGGTAGGGGGAATAAAGGAAGTCTTTCATAATCATAGAAACATAAAGAGAGTCAAGCTTATAAGCATATACAAACTTAGTGTCCAACAACATCTCTACTTAAGAATGGAGGGGGCGCCAAGATATTTCCCGAGCTCACCCTGATGATAATAAGTGCCCAACATAAAGAAGAAATCTCAACATAGAATAAATAATGTAGATATTGTCTTAGGAGTTGAGGACTCACCAAAGCTTTCTTCAAAGAACTGAATAAGCCACATGAAGGAGGATGATCAATAGGAGCTCTATTCCCTACAAGGTAATATCATGTAGGCATAGAGTATGCGTTAGTACTTTGAATGTACTAAGTATGAAAGGTTCAATGCAACAAAGATATAAGCCATAGTATTCAAAATGCATACATATAGGTAATGGATATAATCTCAATATGGCATGTATGATCAATGTTTAATAAAACATGTATTTAAAAAATTTAAATTGCATAATATATCATATATATGTGGGAGGAGATCTTTACTGACATAGATCAAGCGAGCTACTACTTGGAATCTAAGGCATGACACCCCCTCAGTAAGGTGACTAGGCATGACACCCCTTGGCGAAGTGTGGTCTACTTGCCAAGTCAAACCAAACATGATAACATGAACTCGATGGATCCACTAGTAAAGCCTATTTTGGGAAATAACATGATCCTATGGTGGCATATAGTTTAGATACTAAAAGACTTTATAAAAGGACCCCTTGAGTTGATCCCCCATCTTAAGCCTTAATAGGTGCTAAGTCTAATCCTACAAAATACTTGAAGTAATTATACTTTAATCATAACATGAACAACTTAAAAGAGACATGATAACATAATGTGAGTACCTCATCCACATGCTTGACCTCTTCTAGTGAGCTTGCTTGAACTTGAACATGAGGGTAAAATAATAATCATGCTTAATCTCTCAACTTGACAAGAATAACTCACAAGAGGATAAAATCTTAAAATAGGGTTCAACTTGTCACTTGTAACATCATAGATATTTTTCATGAATTTAATACATGCTTGGAAGCCCATAGTTATCGTGAAATCACTTGACTTGTAAATCATGCAATAATTCATCAACAACTTAGAACTATGACAAGTTGAACCCTATTTTAAGATTTTACCCTCTTGTGAGCTATTCATGTCAAATTGAGGGATCAAATATGATTATTATTTTACCCTCATGCTCAAGTTCAAGCAAGCTCATTAGAAGAGGTCAAGCACATGAATGAGCTACCCATGTAATGTTATCATGTCTCTTCCAAGTTGTTCATGTTATGATTAATGTATTATTTCAAGTATTCCATGGTATTAGACTTAGTACAATTGAGGCTTAATATGGGGTACAACTCAAGGGGTCCTTATATAAAATCTTTAGTCTTTAAATTATGTGCCACCATAGGATCATATTGTTTCCCTAAAAGGGCATTGCTAGTAGATCTATCTAGTTCACGTTATCATGTTTAATTTTCCTTGGCAAGTAGAACACACTTCGCCGGGGGTATCTTACCTAGTCACCTTACCGAGGGGGTGTCATGCCTTGGATTCCAAGTAGTAGCTCGCTTGGTCTATGTCGGTTAAGGTCTCATCCCATATATATATGATATATTATGCAAGTTAAATATTTTATATGCATGTTTTATAACAAGCATTAATCATCAATGTCATATTGAGATTATATCCATTACTGATATGTATGCCATTTGAATATTATGACTTATATCTTTGTTGCATTGCACCCTGCATACTTAGTAAATTCAAAGTATTAATGCATACTCTATGCCTACATGATATTACCATGTATTTACCAAATCTCTTATCGATCATCCACCTCCATATGGCTATTCAGTTCTTTGAAGACTTCTTCTTTTTCTTGGACACTTATTATCTTAAGACTTCTTCTTTTTGTTAATATCTATATTATTTATGCTATGTTGAGACTTCTTCTTTTTGTTGGGCACTTATTATCTTGAGGGTGAGCATGGTAAATGTCTTGGTCCTTGCTCAATTCTTAAGTAAAGGTGTTGTTGGATACGAAGTTTTTATATGCTTATGACTTTGACTCTCCTTATGTTTCTATGATTGTGAAAGACTTTCCTTAGTCCCGCTTTCCTTTATCATGATTGACCCTTGTTATTTTTTTATTTTTCTTCTGCAACTAAGGATGTGTATATGATATGCTAAGAGGTTTGTTTGGATTGTCTCTAGACCTCCCATTCACTGTATTACATCTAGACCCTAGGCTTGGGTGGTGACAAATTTGGTATCAGAGCACTAGGTTGTTAATGATCCTTAGAAATCCAACACAGTGTGTCGATTAGAGTCTTATTCATGATTGTGAAGTGCACCATAACTATGAATAGGAGGCTATGAGGCATTTTAGGGAATGTTTCACTTTTTCATGATCTTTGTCATGCTTTAGATGTCACGATAAGGCTTTTCCCCTTAGCAAATGCTCTTCGCTTTTCTAGATCATGCCGCTACCAAGGGGAACATTAAGGAGAGCCCGTACACCCAAGGAGTAATCGTCCCCTCCTGCTCCTCAATTCCCTCAAGATGGAGGGGTGGCCCAAGATGAGTTTCGAAATACCATCACAATGTTGGCCAATGCTATGACCAGCCAATTGAACCAAGGGGCCCAAGCTCCTCATTCTCCTACTTCAACCGCAAGGGTTAGGGATTTCACAAGGATGAGCCCTCCGAAGTTTAATGGGTCCAAGACGGAGAAAGATCCCCAAGATTTTATCAATGAGGTGTATAAGGTGCTATTCATCATGGGGGTTAATTTGGAGGAGAAGCCGGAATCGGTAGCCTAAGAACTCAAAGGTGTGGCCAAAATTTGGTTTTCTCAATGGAAATTTTAGACGAGAAATGATGATACTATTCCTTGGGAGGAGTTCAAAGCCACCTTCCTCAATTTGTTCTTCCCTATTGAGTTGAGAGAGGCAAACATGATGGAGTTTATGAAGGTTCCATGAGTGTTAAGGAGTATGCCCTCAAATTCAACAAGCTTTCCAGGTATGCTCCTCATTTAGTTGCTGACCTTAGATCAAGGATGAACATGTTTACGTCGGGGGTGTCTGACTTGGTAAATAAAGAGTGTTGTACCGTAATGCTTGTAGGTGATATGGATTTGTCGAGTCTCATCACATATACCGAATAACTTAAGGGGAAAAACTTAGCAAGAGGAGAAGTGGGGAGTCCAAGAGGGTCGTACTAGCCATGTAGAGGAGGATGCTCAAGAGGGACTCTGGTTCCTACATGGTGATATCATGTAGGCAAGAGTATGAGTTAGTATATTTGAATGTACTAAGTATGTAGGATACAATGCTACAAGAGATAGGCATCTAATCAAAATGCATAAGAATAGGCAATAGCCATAATATAACAATATTGCATGTATGATCAATACTGAAGTAAAACATGCTTAAGTAACTCATGTATATATTAGATAGCATATGTGTAGAAACGACTAAGATAGATTTCCAAAGTACAAACCCTTTGGTTGGTTGGTGATGATGCCGCCCCTTTGCCTAGCTGCCAAGGTACAAACCTTTTGATAGGTTACCAAGCTACAAACCCCTTGATAGGTTAGTGATGATGATGCCCCATCACCGTTGTGCCAAGGTACAAACCCCTTGATAGGTTACCAAGGTACAAACCCCTTGATAGGTTAGTGATGATGCTGCCCCCATCACCCTGGTGCCAAGGTACAAACCCTTTGATAGGTTACCAAGGTACAAATCCTTTGGTAGGTTAGAGGATGGTCACACCCTACCTCTCATGGTGATTGAGGCATACCCCTCAATTGGCTATGGTCAATCTAACACTATATAGAGGGATATCATACATATACTTTTCTTTTATCATTATCATAAGATCATATACATACTTTTGTTTCATCATCATAACATCATTCATAACATAAGACATGCTTTGGACCTTCAATTCCTCAAGAAATCATAATCGGACATTTTTATCAAACACTTGGCGGGTGTGAAATGGTAGTTTAAGACCATGTCATTTAGAGATGAAATCATGTAAGTAAATCCATTGTAAAACCATCAATCAATACCTTGCAACACCCTTAATCTATTTATATCAAAAGCCCTTATCAAATCTTACAATAGATATAAGATTTATAGCTCAAAACATGGTAAAACAGTCATAACTTTACATAGTCAAGCAATATACATCAAAAACCCTCATCAAATCTTACAATAGATCAAAGATTTATAGCTCAAAACATGGTAAAACAGTCATAACTTTACATAGTTTTAACATAGTTCATAGACATGTTCATACTAGCAAACCCATTTGTAAAATCAACTTTAAATCATGATATATAAATTAAAAAAGGGTTTAGGCACCATGGGTGGAAGGATCCAATGGTTCAATCACCACATATCTTAGGTCTAAAGTTGCTTGGAATTGAGATTGGGAAGTATGGAGGCTTAGAAATGATCTTTGAATCCTGAGCCCTGAACCCTGAACCCTAAACAATCTTGTTCTTGGGTTTTCTTGAAATTGAATTGGAGCTTGATGGAGGCTTAAGACTCTTATTCATGGTTATGACACGTGCCACAAAACTTTGGGGCTTGATGGAGGCTTTTGAGAGAATTGAGAGTGTATTTAAGATAAGTGTAATAAGCTTGATCCTTTTAAATATTGTTTAGGTCTTTTAGGAAGGTTATGATAGCATTGAAAGTTTAAAAAGGGCATTAAAGTAATTAAAATTTATGAAAAACGCCATTAGTGAACCGATGGAAATATTGGCAAAGTGTCATCTTACTGGAGACTTCACTGGCCATGTGGAACTCCACGGGTTATGTGGAGTGCCTGTGAGACAAGATAGACTAAAAAATAGAATTGGAACACTTGAGAAAAAGTTAGCGTCGACGTCACTTTGAAGGCCACTTTCACCGACCGTGTAGTGTTACATAAGCTATTTACTTGTCCGTCCCACCTCACTTAGACAAGAAAATGTTTCTGCCGAGCACAATCCTATGTGCCATGGCCCGTACCCCTTCACATGAGCAGTATAAGGTAGTCGTGGCCCATGCCTTAGCTTCCAATGCCACCCACACCTAGCTAAGCCTCCTAAAACACCTCGATGCCCCTTCTCACGACCAGTGGTATGTCACATGACCCGTCCCACTCATCATGGACCAAGATATAGTGTCACTACGCCATTTTCTAGCCCTAAACATTTCCCATGGCCCGTACAAGGCCACACTGCCTGTATGGGTGCCCGTGGGACTTTACTATAGGGGAGGGTCTCACGAAAACGGTCATAACTCCTTCATCCTATATCAGAATAAGGTGAAACCAAGTGCGTTTCAAAACTAACTCAAAAGGATTTCTTATGACATGTCGTGGGACACCCAGTTCCAAAATTTCTAAGAGTCATTCTTGTTTAAACTTGACCCTTATATGAAATAACACCCAAAACTTAATTTGGAGGTAAGTCTTGGACTCGTTTAGGTATTAAGAGTCTCCCGTGAACCTAATACACCCCAAACCTTACCAAAAGAGGCTTGAACCATGGATACATAAGTGCATAGAGTTACTAGGTGTCACAGTAGCCGAATCAAAGGTCTATTTTGGAGAAACAAGTAGCATCCTGAAGTTGGTTAAACAAGTCATCTATCTAGGGGAGATGATATTTATTCTTTATTGTGACCTTTTTTATTTGCCGATAATCAATTCACATTCTGATAGATCTATTTTTCTTTATGTATGAATAAAGTATTAACACCCCAAGGAGAAACACTTGGTCTGATAAAGCCCTTCTCTAACAAATCCCTCAATTGCTCTTTCAACTCTTTTAATTCAGTAGGGGCCATCCTATAAGGTGGAATTGAGATATACTGCGTATCGGGAAGAACATCGATCCCAAAGTCAATCTCCCTATTAGGAGGGATACCAAGTAGATCCTCAGGAAATACTTCAAGAAACTCATTCATAATCGGGACTGACTCTTGAGTAGCGGACTCAACATCATCAGACTTAGCTGGCATGAGGTGGTAGATACAACCTTTAGGGGTTAACTTTCTGGCTTTGAGGGTAGGAGATAAACTTACCATTGGATGCAATAGAATTCCCTTTCCACTCTAGGACTAGTTCATTTGGAAATTAGAAGTTAATAATTTAGGTCCTATAATCGATAAAGGCATAGCAGGCATGAAAACAATCCATGCCGAAGATCACGTCAAAGTCAACCATCTCCAACTCTACCAAGTCAGCCAAGGTACCCCTATAATAGATGGATACTACATAATTTTTATAGAACTTCTCAGCTAGGATAGATTCATTAGTGAGAGTAGAAGCAGTAAAGGGTTTCAGCAAACACTCTGAAGGAAATTCAAATCTATTAGCCACATAGGGAGTCACAAAAGATATAGTGGCTCCCGGATCAAGCAATGCATAACAATCAAAAGTGAAAACTCGAAACATACCCATAACAACATCTAGTGGAACTTTCTCTTCCTATCGATTACCCATAGTGTAGAGATAGTTTGTCCCACTACTTAGTACCTCTCTGATGACAGCTAGCTGGGGGTACTGTGGAGGAATGTGCTTTGCTACTTCCATCACCCTATCTTCTTATAGGACACTCATTCTTGAAGTGACCCATCTATCCATGTATATAGACAACATTTATAGCCTCAGGACACTTACCTAGGTAAAGTTTGCCATACCTATCACAGGGTGGCTTTCCCCTTGAACCTTGGGTCACACTAGCTTGGCATTGAGAACCTTGTGCTCTCAAATTCTAGTGACCATAAAATTTCTGATCATATATATTTTGTTAGACGAGCTCACTGTAGATGGTGCATAACTAGATAACCTCTTATGAAAGTATGATTTATCACCCCTTATTCTGCCTCTGTTGGCTGGGCTTATGACTTGCTGATTTGACTTTCTTGCTCAGATGTTTTTCTCTATCCTTCTTTTTATCCTCCTCGATTTGTTGGGTATAAACCATAATCCTGGAGATATCCATAATTGGAATAAGTAATGTTGCTTTGCACTCCCTCTTCATATGCTTGCCCAACCCACACATGAATTTTCTCATCCTCGCCTTCATATCCTGGATAATCTCTGCGGTATACCTGGACATCTGAATGAATTTGAGGTTGTACTTTTTGATAGTCATCTCTTCTTGCTTCAGATTCACTAACTTATCAACCTTTACCTCGCTCAACTCTTGGGGAAAGAAGTGATCGATAAAAGCACTCTCAAACTCATCCCAGTCAATAGGTTTAACATTCTCACCTTAACTATACTGAACATTGGCAATGTCTTTGAGCTGATCAGAGGTAAGTTCAACTCCTTCAACCACAGTTGCATGCATAGCCCTTAGCAACTTCTACATCTTGTTGATGAAATTCTATGGGTCCTCCTCAACCTTTGACCCTGTACAGAATGGAGGGTTCATCCTCAAGAAATATCTGAGCCTGATTATAGTTGTTGCTCTTAGAAGCTAGAATTAGGGGCTTGGGGACCTCGAATATTACTCTAAGAGGCCACTAGCTAGCTGAGATCAATGGGTCCCCTGAAATCTGCCTTTGACGTGGAGGTTGGTTGTGCAGGAAGTGCTTGTGGATCCTCAGTAATTTGGGCAGGTTGACTTTATCTCCTTGTCTTTGTCTGAGTAGGGCCCTCTGGTGGGGGATTCTCAAAATTTGGAGTTGAGGCATCTCTTTGTGCAACAATATGTTTAGGAGGTATAATTTGCAAAGGCGTAGCGCACAAATTAGAAAAGAGTTTTATAGAGTTAAACTATAGTGCATGAACTCAAAATGCAGAAGAAGTGTAACCATTCCTAATGTCCTATAACCTTTTACTTATACAGTGTGGTGCACTACACACCCAAAAATAAGACTCTACTAAACATGACTTCATAGAGTCCATAGGACTCTTGAAATATATACTCTGATACCAAGTTTATCATGTCTCGGGAAGGTACCCTAGACATGACCAACACTCAGAGACTATTGCTAGTACCCAAGAGAATCACTCGATCTCAAGATAGTTGTCATGATCCAAGCCTAAGGCCTAGACGTGACATGACAGATGAGAAGTCTGAAGGCAACCCAAACAAGCCTCTTAAAATATCATGTACACTTCTTTGGTTGTAGAAGCAAAATAAGACAACAACAAGAGCCAATTATAAAAAAAAGGGAAGTGGGACTAAGGGAAGTCTTTCATAACCATAAAAATATAAGAAGAGTCGAGCTCATAAGCATATATAAACATAGTATCCAATAACACCTTTACTTAAGAGCGGAACGGAGGCCAAGACAAAGAAGAGTCGAGCTCATAGGCATATATAAACATAGTATCCAATAACACCTCTAATTAAGAATGGAGCGGGGGCTAAGACACTTCTTGGGCTCACCCTCATGATAATAAGTATCCAACATAAGAAACAAATCTCAACATAGCGTGAATAAAATAGATATTGTCCTCGGAGTTGAGGAATCACCAAAAGCTTTCTTAAAGAATCGACCTAGCCATATGGATGAGGATGATCGCTAAGAGCTCTGGTACCTACATGGTAATATCATGTAGGCATAGAGTATGCGTTAGTACTTGGAATGTACTAAGTATGCTGAGTGCAATGCAACAAAGACATAAGCCATAATAAGTAATATGCATAATCATAATAAATGGATATATACTTAATATGATATGTATGAGCCATACTTGTAAGGAATCATGCATGAAAAATATTCAGCTTGCATATATAAGATACATATATGGGAGGAGACCTTAACCGACATAGACCAATTGAGCTAATTCTTGGAATTCGAGGCATGACACCCCTTTGGTAAGGTGTACGAGGTATGACACCCCCTTGATAAGGTGTGGTCTACTAGCCAAGGTAAACCAAACATGACCCTACTTGAGGGGAAACATGAACTAGATGGATCTACTAGTAAAACCCATTAAGGGAAAATATAATCCTATGGTGACACAAAGTTTAAAGACTAAAGACTTTATATAAGGACCCTTGCTTCGAGCCCCCACCTTAAGCCTCAATTGGTGCTAAGTCTAATCTCACGAAATACATAAAATAATTATAACTTTAATCATAGCATGAACAACTTGTAAGAAACATAATAACATGACATGAGTAGCTCATTCACATTTCTGACCTCCACTAGTGAGTTTAACTTCAATATGAGGAAAAATAGTAGTCATGCTTAACCACTCAACTTGACATGAATGGCTCACAAAAGGATAAAATCTTGAAATAGGGATCAACTTATTACTTGTAATATCATATATATCTTTCATGAGCTAAATACATGCTTGGGAGCCCATAATTATCTTGAAAACGCTTGACTTGTAAAATCATGTAATAGTTCCAACAACTTAAGTATTCTTATCATGTAATTTAATCAAACACATGGTGGGTTCATGACACTTGCTCAAAACCATGCAATATAAAATATATAGACAAGAAAGAGTAAAATCAACTCATGTTAAAGTCTTGCAATTCAACCCACCAACATAGTAATAAAACCCCTCATTTTGGGTGTCACAAAAATCATTTAAAATTCAATACTCAACAAGTTACCAACATATTTCATGCATAGGAATAATAATAGGAAATACCCATAAGAGATTCAACCTTAAAATCATGAAATCTAATAGAGAGGAAAAGTTTGGCTTCATGGGTGGAAGAACCCCATTAATGAAGCCCACATACCTAAACTTGGAATTTCTTGGAGTAAACTTGAAGGAGACTTGAAGCTTGGGGTTAGGTCCTTGCAATCCAAAGTTTTTCTTGAGATCCGTGATTTTGAATGGGGGTTTTGATAATGTTTTGAAGAGGTTTTGAGAGAGTTTTGTGAGTTCTAAAGTTGAAAAATGACTAAGTGTGGAGGAGTTCATATTTAAATGGGCATTGGGTTATTACCCCAATGCCCTTGGGCGAAATATGAAAAAAAGGAGAAAATTTGCACTAGTCCGCACCCAAGGCGTAATGCGGACCAGGTGTGCCAGCCCAATTTACACTACTACATGCCCTAGGCTCGTTGCGGCCTGGGCGTGCAGGCTCTCTAGAAATTGTCCCATTGCAAAAATTATTTTTTGCAATAGGTCTTTTAAATCCGAGTGGTACCCATTTCTAACTCAATTTTTCCCCACGAATAAGAATATGAAGTCGAATTTCTGAAATCATACATTTTTTTGAGATATTCAAAAAATACAATTATGGGGCATTTTAAAGCACACAAAGGGTATTTCAACAGTCATTCGCTCAATCTAATAAAGTAAAAACCATTCAAATAAAGGGAATAGGAAAGTGGGTAACTCAGATACTTGTATATCAATGAAAGAGGGCCATATACTAACAACATCAATCTCAACATCTATGACATAGTAACAGGTTTAAGAAACTCAATTTAAAGAGGGAAAGACCCCAATATCAAATCATCATCTCTAATCTATAAAGCCTCTACTTCTACAGTCTAGGATGGCATGATGGGCCATGGATACCACAAATGCAAAGAGCTAGCTCAAAATGTATGAAAGAAAATAAATGGTGTCCTCTGAATACTGTGGAGGACTCACCAATCTCTGGAGCTAAGGAACTCTGAACCTCAACAATGTGCCTGCGGAAGTCCTCCATCTCTTACATCTGTATCATGAAATGATGCAGTATTGAGTGGCATCAGTATGTGGAATGCACGGTATGTAAAATGGCTGAATGAAACAATAAAAATAGAAATAACATGGAAAAACCTCAAATCATAAGATACTCACTCAGAATGACAAATATCCATCTAAGGTAAGGATAAAGAGTAGACCATGACTCATCTGGATCAATCAAAACTCATACCATCAACTCAACATCAGAGTACTATAAGTGGGGAACCTATCTGGGAATTTCTCTAATCGACAACCATCACCTATGAGCCATTGATGATACAATGAAGTGATATCATTATCGCATCCATCTAGTACCTTGCCAGGGTAAAGGATATGATATCTTTGGATCCACAAATAAAGAACATCAAGTCCTCTTTTAGGACTAAGGAAACATTTGATTTTATGGTTCAATCCTCTCCTACGTTGGCCACATAGTCAATAAGTGCGAGTGAGACTTACTCTTACTCATTTTGGTGCTTAGTACTCCTAATAGGACTCAACATGCTCATAAAACATCAAACATCGAGATTATTTTTTATTTAGCCTCTTTTGGACTTAGAACATCAACTTGTCTCATCAACCATCAACTCATTGGATTAGGAACATTCTTTTTGGATTGATTACATACTTTTAAGACTGCATTGACATCAATTTCATCAACACCATCATCAACATTCTTGTTAGAACCTATATTTCGATACGTTGGGTCAATTGTGAAGTTTGGAATCAATGTAACAATTTCTGGAAATATTCGAAAGTTATGTGTCAAGTGTAGAAAACAATTTTGGAAGAAGGAGGTAATGTTGTAAATATAATCATGTGAACAAGCTTATATGTGAGTATCTATATATGTATAAATACAAGATTTTAAATTTTTGACAAGTGTATTCCGTAATATAGTCATACAAGGACATTTTCCTCACAAACACTTAGAAAACAAAAAAAAAAAAGATCTCCCAGGTGAACAGTAGCAACCCATAAGGGTTGCTACAGTAAACACTAACAAAATTGTTGATTTTGCTAGAAAACAAAAAAAAAAAATGATCTCCCAGGTGAACAGTAGCAACCCATATGGGTTGCTACAGTAAACACCAACAAAATTGTTGGTTTTCCTTCTTCTTACAAATTCAACCCTTCAAGTCTAGTATATTAGATCCCCCAGGCATCGTAGAAGCAATAGTTCGTCAAGAAAACGCGTGGAAATTCGTAATCGAAGTTTTGAAAGTGTGAAGGGTTAAAAAGGTAAATCAAAATTCCTCTTCTTTTGAGTTTAAAATTAGTTTCTAGATGATTTAGGAATTGTTAAATGAGTATAATAACCAAGAAAATTGGGTTGAATCATTGAGTTTTAAGCTTGTGAGCTATAAGGTTCCAAATAGGAATTGTGAATGCAAATGAGCTTTTGTTGTTTAAAATTCATATGTGTTAGCTTAAAAATGATTCTTGTGGGGTGAAAGTAACATTAGAAATGGTTGGTATGTATCTTTGGATTGATTAGTCAAAATTGAGCCTTGTAAGTGAAGAATTGGAGCGTTTTGACGCTAGAAGTTTATATT
>DF358676.1:52914-65840 GCA_000787875.1 Solanum virginianum
GACTTGCTGTGGTTGTCTGAATAATCTAACATTGATCTTTGTCATTCAGATGTTGATTTGTCTTATTCAGATATTCTTGTTGTGACTATTTCCTAGCCACCTATGCTACGGCATTTCATGTGTTCTACATTAGTTGTTGCGTTGGGCTTCCATACCCCCGTGGTGAGTTATTATCCTGATTTGTATTTTTCAAAAGTAAATATGTCATTATTTTGAATATGTGCTTACCGTAAGGTTGTTGATATTTTGCGTTGACAAGTCACCATTGTATTTTGCTTTTATACTTGTCCTGATAAATATATACTCGGTACATGTTGCTTTGCATATTCGGTACATCTTTCGTACTGACCCTCCGTTCTTCAGGGGCTGCGTTTAATGCCCGCAGGTACCGATGATCAGAGTAGCGGTTCACCAGCCTAGGACTCCTGTTAGCAATTTGAAGAGCTCCTTTGCTTCAGAGCCACCTTTGGTACATAGATAACTTATTACTTTGTATTATATTCATTTGAGGGTACGACGGGGGCCCTGTCCCGTCATAAGAGTTAGTTTATTCGTGTTAGAGGTCTGTGGATATCCTGTGAGTATGGGTCAGGTTAGAAAGTATGTATAGTATGTATATGCGTATTCGTGTTAGAGGTCTGTGGATATCCTGTGAGTATGGGTCAGGTTAGAAAGTATGTATAGTTTGTATATGCACTAAATAAATGAGACTGGCTGTCAGTCTGGATACTATGTATAACTGTTATGTTTGTTGGGCGGTTGTACCACAGCGGTGACCTAGTCGGCCCACACCTATGTATATATGTTTATTCTATTGCTGGGGTTTTCTGTGTGCTGGTGGTTAGTTAGAAAAATAGAGGAAACTCTATTGAAATTTTCATAGATGAATAGTAACCTGGGTGGGAGTCTGGTTTGATTATATGGTTCGGGCGCCCCAAACGAGTGCCAGTCACGACCCACAGGTTGGGTCATGACAATTCTCACATTATGACCCCAACAATAGATCACAAGCACATTCATACCATCAAGGCTCTAGACTCATTTTCTAAGTTTATTCTTGCAATCTTTAATAAAATAACATGTAGAGATTTGTGAAATAATTCAAGAAAAACCATTTATGCAGTAAATCAAGTTTGTGATGGCTATCAACATAAGAAATACATAATATAGGTATATATTTCAAGAAATACTCAAGAATTACATAGGTAAACTCAATACATCCATATATCAATCCTCTTCAAGTTAAGGGGCACATGGAAGAACAATTTCATGTTTTTAAGTTAGCCTTACATACTTGGGATGAAGAATAACACAAATCTTCATAAAAAATTGACCCCAACTTCAAGATCTAAATCCTCTCTCCTCTTCTTCTCTCAAATCTCTCACTTGGAGGCTTGAAAAATGGGTTTAAAAACCCTTATTCTGAAGAAAAACAACCTTATATTAGCTTATGGGATTTGGGAGGGGTTGAAAATTGTCCAAAATGCCCCTCACAAAATAAAAGAAAACTTTTGTCTCCAAAATGCACTAGTTCGCTACATGGATGGGCGCAGAGAAGTATTTTTTGTCAAAAAGATCTCCAAATGAGTTTTCTAGAATTTTTTTAAAAAAACATATAACTATTGGTCAGCGTTGATGGCACGTCGTGCCTTGGGCACACATCAACAATGGTTCAAGTTTTTGCATCAAAAAATTATCTTTTGATCCGATTGCTCCAAAAATGGACCAAGACCATTTTCCCACTCAATATTTTGTGCTGATAGCAAATTCGGTCTCGGATTTGCCATTCGAGCATGGAAAGATACGTTATGTTCACATCTCTCCACTAGGTGCATTTCAAAAATTTCACAAGGCGTTACAATGTGTTATAGATTATAACAAACTAAAATTCATATTATCTGAATTTATTAGTTCATTAAATATAGGCAAATGGTAATTATTATTTTTTACTTATTTAAGGACAGACAAGTTCAGGAGAAAACATATTCACTAAGGTTTTTCCTGAAATCTATTACAAATTAGAAAAAAGAAATCATTAGATTATAAGTTTTGATAATAAAGTTGTCGCTCATTGCAAAATTGAGATAAACATAAAGGTATGAAGAAGGTTATGCCATGAACCATCTATAAATTTTCTTCACATTTTACAAATTTATAGTGCATAATTGAGTTTTTTTCTTCTACCATTTTCTACTTTAGAGAAACTTTTTGTTATTCATATTTGAATATGAATAATGCAAATTTTTCTCCTCCATCATATTCAGTACCTTTTCATGTTTTACTTCGATGTCCTTTATGCCCTGGAGCATTTCGTACTCATATGGAACTCCTACGTCCTTCTAATACGTTTTTGCTAGAAAATCTATCGTCAACTCAATCTTCACACCCACATCAACCGGGTTCACAGAATGTTACCCTACCTCCTCATGGATATCCATTCAGACATCTTTCACTAGGAAATCCATCATCATCTGTTCAACGTGTGGCCCCACTGCATGCAAGTCTACAAAGTGCTATTCGACGTCCTTCTATGTATGGATTTGGTCCTCTTTTGTTAGAAAATTTATCATCAACTCGATTTCCAGCCCCACATCTTATAAATTTACAAAGAAATAATAATGGTGTGATCTTGCCAGTATCATCTTCGAACGCTAACCACTCAATAAGAAGTGGTAGATCACCACCAATCGATTGGCGACAAATGGAAGGAAGAAATCAAATTGGAGGTCCAAGTTCAGCAGTTGCTGTTGCAAACGAGCCTACTACTATTAGTACAAGGCCGTTGATCAATCAATTGGATGTTCCTGTTTCAGTAAATGCAAATGAGATAATTAATTTAGTTGATGAACAAAATGATGTAGACTTGAACTTGAGGCTTTAATTCGAGAAAAAGTTATGTGGATCTTCTTCGGTGGTGGGGGTGGGGAGGGAGTGAGGGAGTCTAACAATGTCCTAAGTTTGGAGTCCTTTTTTTAAATTTTATTTTCTATATGTTTGTCTAGTAGAAGGATGTTTAAAAATATAAGTTTGTTTTATTTTACTTTTAGTTGGATAGAGTAAGTGTTGTCTAAAAGTGTCTTATTTTGAAATCTATGGTTTTATTTATAAAATATTTCACTTGATTTAAATCATCATAAATTATTTTTTTCGTACAAATATTTCTTTATTTCTTTGTCAAGCGTATTAAAAAAAATAAAGGTTATCATATTATGTGTTGTTACTACTATTCTCTTCTTCACTACAAACAATATGATTCACTACTATATTTTATTTTTTCATACTTGATTTTATCATACTTTACTTGCACCAAAGCGCTACTGAAAACAATTTTTCTAGCTTCCAATTCGCAATGTCACTCCTAGACCCTTGGTCCGGGTCGTGACAATATATTCTTGTGATACTCCGTCGGTATATTGATACCATATCGATATCATATAATTTTTGAGCGCTTTTTTTAATAAATAAAATAACTGAAAGGGTTTAAAAACCCTTATTCTGAAGATACCCTATTGATATCATATAATTTTGGGCACTTTTTTAATAAATAAAGTAATTAAGAGAGAATTACTAAAATCACAAACTTATTTATTAAATTCTAAATTAGTAGAAAATATATTCGTTGTCATACTCTATCAGTATATTGATATCATATCGGTATCATATAGAACTAAGCTTAATCTTATGTGATACCCTATCGATATATTGATACCCTATTGGTATAACATACAAAGTGGACATGAACATCAATATGACGTCAACGCACGAATTTTAGTAGTGGGCAAAATATAAAATAGTAGATGAATATAAATAGTTTGATTCAAAGGGGTGCAAACTTAATTTTTTTCTCCCAAAATAAATCAAGTCACTTCCAACCTTGTGGCTCATAAAGCCCAAAATAGAATCAACTTGAGCTAGTATCAACTTCGGCCCAACAACATTTCTCTCCTTTGGTTTAATATCTCCAATTATTTAATATTTAGCCTGTTAAAATATTTTTTAAAAAAGTTTTGTATTTGATCATTGAATATGCTATTAGTTGGCTATTGTCCACTATCATTTAAAATTTTAAATAAATGTGTTTTTATTATTTTACCCTATTAAAAAAATGTACACTTGGTTATTTTTCTATTAAAAGTCTAGCTTGTTAGCATTAATTACAGAAAATAGTCAAAATTCAATTGAATTTTATTCAACCATCATTTAATTAAAGAAAATAGACAAAATCCAATTGAATTTTATTGAACCATCATTTATTCTCTTTTTGACCAAAAAATAATAGTTAAAAGTTTCATCCATTTTCAAAAATAGAATTCTGCATCCAACTCAATCATACTTGATGGACACAAAATTAAAAGAGAAACTTACCTTACTTTTCTTCATATATATATATATGATAAAGCATATTTTGTGGATGTTTGAACATAAAATTTATGAAATTTGAATATTAAAAGAAGTCTTTGGTAAAAGGTTAAAAATTGTATTTGATAGTTGAATTATTTTAAATTTTGTGAGTTATTTGAAGTAAAACTTATGAAAATTATATTTTGCGTTTTTCACATATCAAAAAAGATAAATACATAACTTGTCAATAGAATCGTTAATATGAGATACGTCTGTTGGCTTAGCCTGGTCTGATAAGTGAGTTAGTAAAGCTGATTGAGATTTTTTGAGTCCATTTACAAAATGTGCTTTTTAGCCCAGCCTGAATAAGTCTACAAATTTGTGTGACTTTTGCAATATGGGTTGGGCTGACGGGTAAGCCGAATAAAATAATAATTAAAAATGAAAAAATAGAGTATTAACAATAATAAGAGTCTAAGCTCAAAGTGCATTTAAAATTTTAAATATTGAAATTTAAATACAAATTATATTTTTATAATACTCGTTCTGTCCCATTTCATGTGATGCCCTTTGACCTAGCACGATGCTTAAGGAAAAAAGGCAAAAATTTTGAAACTTGTGATTTAAAATCAAAAAGGCAAAAATTTTAAAACTTGTTTTAAAATCATTCTTAAATATTTATGTGGCTGAAAATCATTTCATTAAGGATAAAAGGGGTATTTTAAAGTTAAATTGTTTACAATTAGAGTAAGGTGATATTCTTTTTGGGACGGACCAAAAAGGAAACGGTGCCCCATAAAATGGGAAAGAGGGAATATGGAACAATAACACTAATATCATGTAATATTGTACTATTGCTATATATTTTAATAATATTCTTAAATTATAATTTGGCTTTCTTTACTTAGAGAGAAGTCTTAAGCTCTTTCTAAGTTTAATTTATAGAAAATTTGAAAAATTTGGAAATATCTGGATCAAGAGGTTGAAAAAAATATATACTTTTTAAAAATGTGGGCTGATCCAGCAAGGCCCGCAACCCATGTACTGAAAGGCAGGGCTAGTTGTTTTCTAGAACACAAAAAATGGTCAGCAGAAGCTAATTCCTCAAATTTCAAAGCTCGTATAGATAAGATTGAATAAGGTGGACCAACCCATATTGATAGCTATAATTGGCAACATAACAAAATGGTCCTGTAAGAACAAAATCATATACTACAAGGTTGGTTCCCATCTTTATACTACAAAAAATATATAAGTTGTTACCTAAACTTCTTTAAGAATGGATGTCAAACTCTTTGGGCGTGATCTGCAAAGCGACTCTTGCCACAATCCAACCATACCCATGTCAGAAGGCATATGGGAATTTCTTTGAGTTCGTTGATTTTCAGTTTCGCACCCAGGTGATCTCAACTCTCACCGGAAGCAATCCTTTCCAATCCAGTGACAATGTACCAAGAGCTTTGAAAATTATGTTCCTGTAAGTTCTTAATTATGGGTGTGAAGCACGCCACATTTATGGTTAAGAAGTTGCAAGCCTCTTTTTCGTAAATTGACTTGTTTATCACTCTTCCTGAACCGAAGGTTATTTCGGAATAAGAGATTTCCTTTTCAACCAATGGAGTCTAACTACAAATAGCCTAATTTCTAAGTTCGAGGATGTGTAGGTGGACTCAATTTTGAAAACTTGATTGTATTCTGGCTTTTGCCTTTAAAATCTCATTCCCAAGCATTCCAATTTCTCTATAATTCAATATTGGGATAGATTTTGATTTTTTTTTCAAAATAGTGCGTAAAATCAAGTGATTTGAACTACAAGTGGTCTTAATTCTCATGTAACCTGAGATATGTAGGATACCTCAAACCAGGGTCCGACCATAATTCCCCAAAGTCCGAACTAAGAGCTTTTTAAAAGATGAAGATGTGGTCGTCTAAAATTGGATTGGTCAAGTTTCTTCATCTATGATCTCTTTCATCGATCATATCCGAAGAAAGGAACAATTGTTGACATCTAATTTTTACCCTCTACATTATAAATTAATCATTGAGCTTTTAATTTTAACAATTCAAAATAATTAGCATTCAAAAATACAAATATATATATATATATATATATATATATATATATATAATACATACCTCTATCAACTTTATACCATGATTTTGAGCTCATTTTTTATTCGATTTGAGTTATTCAAAAGGTAATGTGATTTAGTTTTTTGCAAAGAACGTATTTGTGAAGTCGGATTCAGGATTTGAAATGTATTATTAATAGTAAATATTATATTTTTATTAATTTTTCAAGATTTTGTCAAATAGATTTTATATTTAATCACTTTAGTTTAATTATTTTCAGGATTAATTACTTCGCAGTTGATTTAATTATTTTAAGCTTTTAACGTTTAAAAGCTCTCTAATTAATTCATGTTAATTCATCTCGTAATCAAATTAATTGACTTATTTGATTTGATTATGTTATTAATTGGTCATATTTGCAATTTCAAATGGCTAATTTCTCAATTTAAAATTTTCCTACTTTCAGCCTTCTTTTGGGTCAATTTTGACCCAATTTTCAGACCAAAACAGGTTCGGGATTATTTACGTTGAAATATAGCGAGAATACAAATGTGATGCTGCCTATTTGTGAGTTGTGCATGATTGTTATGTCTTGTACCATTATAAGAACCCGACCCAGTCACTATTTTAATTCACAAAATCAGCCAACATTTTTTTTAGTAAACATACACGCGCCCCTTTCTTGTGGTTTTTCTTTTCAGATGCTAACGCGCTTTTCACCTCCATCCCCGTCTTCGCCAAAATGACGAAAGAAACCCAACAAGCTTTAGTAGCAACAATGGCTGAAAATGTCATTTCAGTAGCCTTTGACCCTCGCCCAACATCCCTCGTCCTTGAGCGAGCCAAGTGTCATCATCCCTTTGCTAGTCCGTCCTTGCCATTGGAACAGACGGACGAGATCAATCCATCCATTGGTGTGATTTCCAGCTGTGAAAGCATGGAGGTAAGGCTTGAAGATTCAAAATTCTGAATATTCTACAATATTTCTTTAATATTTCCCCCCAAAACGACCCAATTTTTCCTATATATATATCACCCCTTTGAAAACTAAAAAGGGGTCAGTTTTTGGGGTTTATGAAAACACATTTTTGAAATCTATTAAGTTTCAAAATTTCAAAAGAATTTGGGGTTTAGTTTCACAACAAAGTGTCACGGACTTAGCTTCACTAAGACTTCCGTGCGGCACTAGTCGATTTGCTCACAATTCTTTCACGATCTTGCAAAAACTAGCAAGCCCTTGACTCTTGATCGCTAAGGAAACACTACATTAAGATGATAAGAGAGCTTTAGAAAGAAGACTCTTTAGAACACTTGGAAGATTGCTTAGAACTTTCTTTGATGGTTTGTACAAATGAGTGACCCTCCTATTTATACTACTAACTAGGGGTCAAAGTATAATTAATAATTACTTACAAGTCCCTCACTTATTTACACTTCAGTCCCCTCTCTAGAATCTTCCACACTACTCTAGATAGAACTAAAGACTACAAGATATCTCTACCCAATTCTATAGTCTTCCATGACTACATTCTTCTAGATTTCTCTAAGACTTCTCAAGATTCTCCTACAATATTCTAGAGTATTCTAGGATCTTCAAGTATTATCCACAGTGATCTAGAGTCTTCTAACCTGTCCAAGACTCTACTTTCTTCTCCTTGACTCTAGATTCTTCCCTTATTTTTAAGAACAAATGGTGGGCTATCATACTCTCCCCCACTTGGTGTTGCGATGTCCTCGGCGCAATGCTGCTATTGGAACTCCTCGTCTCCACCTTCAGACCACCACAAGTCTCTGTGTCATCTTTTTGTGGTCTTTTCTAAAGTTCGCCTCCTTTTGTTTCTCGAGGAGCATTACTGCAGTTGGTTGTCCTTGTTCCCAATTGGCTTCCTTCAATGACTTCTCCTTCTCTGACTTTTCCTCTTGGTGAGCATGGAACACGACAATGGCTTTTCACCCTGGAACCCCTCCACAATGCACAAGGCCAACAACTGAACTTGTCCCCTTGACTTGGGCATCTGCACTAAGGGCACCATGCAGGATTCTCCTTGCTCCAAGACCACGAGTTGTTGGAGGTTGGGGTTGATCACCACATAGCACTTTTGGAAATATTCCTGCACAAGGATGATGTTAAAGAGATCTACCAGAGTGTCTTGGAAGCTGGTCTTACCATTCCACTCACCCAACACTATGTCGACTCCCTGAGAAACTCCACATATAGGAGTTATTAGTGCATTGACCCTCCTAAGTTGCACATTAATTGGGTTATATTTCAGCCCCAACTTGGTTGCCGCAGACTTAGTCATGATGCTCTATGGCTGTGTTGATCATGGCACGAGCGGGTCATCCATTAATCGTGATATCCACATACTACACATGACACTCCTTAGACTTCTCCGATTGCTATGTGATAGCTCCGCATATCTGAATCACACCTATCTGGGATGCGCCCGAATCTTCCCTCGATTCGAGTGCCTCCTCTTGTGCCTTCTGCTCCTTTCGTTCCCATAATATGGCACCAAGGCTCTTAAGTTCAGTGCACCTTTTATAACTATGCGGCTCCTTGCATATATAGCACTTAAACTCCTTCTCGAGCTGTGCCTTGCCCCCTTCACTGTGTTGTCATCCGGTCCTCCTATTAGTAGGCCTATATATATCTTAATGCTTGGGATGTGGATGCCAACCTTCCCCTTTGCCACCATCTCCCCCACCCTGGTCATGACTACCTCTTAAGTCTTCTACTCAGCCTTTATCTCGCCTCTTATGTCGAGATTCTGTCAAAGCCTCCTCCTAGGTGATGGCCTCATCAATGGTCTTAACTTCTCGGCCTTCCATCTCTAGCTTGGCCAAGTTCTGTAGGTCGTCCATGAAGTGGAACATCATATCATCATCCGTGAGGTTAGGGATCTTGAGCGTAAAGGTAGTAGACTCCTTTACGTAGGCCATTATTCTACCCGTCTACCTCAGCTCCCTGAACTTTTGTGTCACCTCCTAGATGACATTGTTTGGGAAAAAGGCTTTCTTGAACTCACTCTTAAACTGGTCTAATGTATCGATGGTGCATAACCCCTTCCCTACTTTTGACTCCTTTCATTTCCATCATAACATGGCCATCTCTGTCAGATATAACATGATTATGTTGATCTACATCTCATCATTCGTCACGTTGTTACACTTGAAGTAATTCTCCAAGTGCCACAAGAAGTTCTCCACCTCTTGCGCATCTTGGATGCCTTTGAAGATAGGTGGCTTGAGAGCCTTGATCTTGGCCTCCCTTTCACCAGTAATCCCTACGCATCTCCCATTAGCCACACCATCCTTAAGTGCCCATCTTTGCTCTCATAGCCTCCATGGTGGCGCCCATGGTCTTTATGGTGGCACTCATGGCCTCCATCTTGCTCAATGCCTCCATGAGCTAACACTCTAAAGAACTGATGGTCTCCCTCAGCTCATACTCCGCTACATGGCATTCGCCCCCTCTTTTCAGATATTATCATTCTTCTTAAGGGTGAACTCCTCCGAGGTCTGAAACTTGCCATCGAACTGATTCAGGCTCTTGCCCAAGAACTCTACTGTTTGTCTGGTAGCATCCACCCTCGTGGCCTATCCTTTGTCAAGAGTGACGTCTGTAGGATCTTTGCTTATGTATCGTTACTCAACTCAGCAGTAGAGAGTGAGTAGGTTGTTATAGCCTCATTTTGTGTCGGTCCGACCGACACCTTCTCAATCTTTTTGGAGCTTTTCTTCCCCTTGTGTTTCTTGCCAACATCTAGTACAATGTTGGCGGTGCTGGTGGCAGTAATGTCTCCTTCACTTGCCATGCTTCCCTTAGTACAAACCTGCTGTGATACCACTTAGTCATGGACTTAGAGCTTTGCTAACACTTCCGTGCCGCACTAGTCAATTTGCTCAGGATTCTTTCACGATCTTACAAATACTTGTAAGCCTGAATGCCTTACATATGTTTGACCTGAATCTTGTCTGCACAGGATATATAGGCATCGCAATGGCTCTGTCATATTCCCATAAAGAAAACTGGGATGGAATTTTCCAAAGGAACTAAAAAATTCTTAACAAAAATGTTCATCTCCAACAAGTTTGAATTTAAGGCGTGTTAGGAATTCCAACTGGGGTAGAATTTTTGAGAAATTCTCAGAGTTCTTCCATCAAGCTGGTGACTTATTATGATATTTAATTGGGATAGAAATTTTTGAGGACGACCTCAAAATTTCGTCAAGTATCATTAGAAATCCAAAAATAACCTCAAGGATCCCTAGCCTGATCAGAAATTCAAAAACAACCATGATGCATCAAAAAAGCCATGTCAGATGCCTAATGTGTTCATCCACGCTTTATATGGAATGATCATTGGCAATAACCTTTTCTCAAAAGTTCTTTTTTTAAATTTGCCATTTCTAAAACCTTCTTGCGTGTCAAATATTTGGTTGAAATATATATATATATATATATATATATATATATATATATATATATATTTGCCTTATGTCTATCAAGAAATGGGAGATCAAAGTGGTTCGCCAAAGGACAAGACAAGAAGCAGACAACTGAAGGATCAACATAAATCAATTTGCTTAAAAACTAATAAATTTTCTGTAGATGCAGGAAAAATCTTTGAAAGTCTTATTTAAAAAGGGGAGGACCACGACATAAGATTTTTTGTCTCACTCAAATCCCTAGTACCAATCACATTTCATATCCAAGTTGCCAAGAGGGCCATTTTATCATTCTTTGCTGAGAGGGTCATCACTTATTTATTGCCAAGAGGGTTATTGCATATTCGAGTTGCTAAGAGGGTCATTTCATCATTAATTGCCGAGAGGGTCATCACTTATTTATTGGCAAGAGGGTTATTGCATATTCGAGCTGCTGAGAGGGTCATTTCATTATTAATTATCGAGAAGTTCATTGCATATTCAAGTTACCGAGAGGGCCATTACATTCACATCATTGCCAAGAGGGCCATTACATATTTATTGCAAAGAGGGCCATTGCATAGTTATCACCAAGAGGGGGCCATTTCCTCATTCATTGCTGAGATGGTCATTGTATATTCAAGTTGCCGACCGGGCCATTACATTCGCATCATCGCCAGAAGGGCTATTATATGTTTATTACCAAGAGGGTCATTGCAGATTTATCGCCAAGTGGGCCATTTCATAATTCACTGCCGAGAGGGCCATTATATTTTCAAGCTCCCGAGAAGGCCATTGTATTGACAAGCTGCCTTTTCAAGCTATCGAGAGGATCTTTGTATATTCAAGCCACCGAGAGGGCCATTGAATATTCAAGCTGTCGAGTGGGCTATTTCATTATTCATTGCCGAGAGGTTTGTTATATATTTAAGTTGCGGAGAGGTCCATTACATTCACATAATTGCCAAGAGGGCTATTACATGCTCATTGCCAAGAGTGTCATTACATTCGCATCATCACCAAGAGGGCTATTACATGTTCTTCATCGAAAGAGCCATCACATTCATCTTATATTCAAGAAAGACATAATCATTCATTGCAGAGGAGATCATCATCATGCTATGTTATATCGACTCATTATCTATCATGTTGAAAAGAAGAATATGTGTTGATCATGGTGCGGACATCATCAAATAAGATACAATACAATGTGGAACTTTTTCTTAGCAACAAAATGGGATATAGTGTAAAGAGAAATGTCAAACTCTTTGGCCGCGAGCTAAGAAGTGACTCCTGCCACAATCCAACCACACATTTGTTAGAAAGGCATATGGTTATTTCTTTAAGTTTGTTAGTTTCCATTTTCGCACCCAAGTGATCTCAACTCTCACTGAAAGCAATCCTTCCCAATCCGAGTGATAATATACCAAGAGATTTGAAAATTATATTCGTGTAATTTCTTAATTATAGGTGTGAAGCGCGCCACATTTATGGTTAAGAAGTTGCATGCCTCTTTTTCATAATTCGACTAGTTTGTCACTCTTTCTGAACTAGAGGTTATTTGGGAATAATAGATTTTCTTTTCGACCGATGGAATTGAACTACAAGAAGCCTAATTCCTAAGTCCAAGGATAAGTAGGTGGGCTCAATTTTGGAAACTCGATTGTATTCTAACCTTTGCCTTTAAAATCTCATTCCTAGGTATTCTAATTTATCAATAATTCGATATTGGGATAGCTTTTGAATTTATTTTCAAAATCGTACATAAAATCAAGTGTTTTGAACTACAAGTGACCTGAAATCTCATGTACCCTGAGATATGTAGGAAACCCAAAACTAGGGTCCGACTATAATTCTGTAAAGTCCAAACCAAAATCATTTTAGAAGATGAAGATATGGTTGGCTAAAATTGGATTGGTCAAATTTTTTCGTCCACGATCTCTTTCATCGATCATATCCTAAGAAAGGGACAATTTTTCACATCTAATTTTTACCCTCCACATTATAAATTAATCATTGAGCTTTTAATTTTTATAATTTAAAATAATTATCTTCCAAATATATATATATATATATATATAT
>DF358676.1:71101-84106 GCA_000787875.1 Solanum virginianum
CCAAGGATATATGTATGAATCGTTTTGAGCCCTAAAAGCTAACCAAAAACCTCTCAAATTCCTCTCTAATTTTCATCAAATTCTCCATCCATTCTCAAGGTTTTCAAGAAGTCTTGTTGGAATTCAAGGAAACCAAGTCAAGCCCCAAATCCTCCTCAAGATTCAAGTGTCCCAATCTCTTTCTGGATCTAATAATTTCATTCAAGCTTTAAGTCTCCATTTCAAATCTTCACCAAGAAATCCTCCAAATTCAAGGTATGTGGGTTTCATTCATGGGTTCCTTTCACCCATGAAGCTCAACGTTCCTTTTTACCTAAATTGTGTGATTTTAAGTTGATATAGTTGTGGGAATTACTTATTATGAATTTGACTATGAACTATGTTGAGGTTTCATAAAAGTGTGACTGTTTAAGCATGTTTTGGGATATGAATCTTTGATCTATCTTGAGATTTAATAAAGGGTGTTGATGGAACTTGCATGATGGTAGTACCAAGTGTCGGTGGGTGATTTTACAGTGATTCTTCTTGAATGATTTCATTCTTGAGTTGCATAATTTTGAACTAGCATTGCACACCCACCAAGTGTTTGATAAATTGCCCATTTCAAGGATTCTTAAGTTTAATCTTCTATTGGTTGATTTATGAATCAAGTGACTTTATGATGATTTTGAGATTTCTAAAAATGTGTTTAAACTCTTGAAAATGTTGATGATGTTGTATAGACGGATTAAACCCTTTTTTTCAAGAATGCTACCTCTTGTGAGCCTTTTTTATGTTAATGCAAGGGTAATATTTGATGATGATTTATTCTTATTTTTGAAGTTAGGCTCACCATTTGAGTTCAAGGATATTTTGGAGCTACTCATGCTATGTCTCTATATTTATTACAAGTTATTAAAGTATGATTATTATAAGTATTTCGTGAGATTAGACTTAGCACTGATGGATGGAGGGTTGCTCTCTTTCCTTGAAATATGTGTCAACATAGGACTATATATTTTACCTTTGATATACTAGTGGATCAATTTAGTGCACTATACTATGAAAATTCCTAATCTAGAATGGGGCAGGTCCCCGTAAGGAAAGTCACTTCATCCGAAATAGGGTGGGACCCTATAAGGTGAAGCATGGTCATAAATCCTTTCTGAAATAAGGCAGATCCTCATAAGGAGGGTTACTTCATCAAAAATGTGGTAGGACCCCATAAGGTGGAGTATGGTTTACCTACGCAAGTAGAGCACCTCTTTACCAATGAGGGGTAATCATCAGGATTCCAAGTTATAGCTTGCTTGGTCTTATTCTATGTCGGTTGAGGTCTCTTCCCACACTTATATATTATGATCTATATAAGTTGAATGATTTTACAAGCATCTTTTACTTCAAGCATTGATCATGCATGCCATATTGAGAATTTGCCTATCTATTGCCTATTACTATGCATTTGGACTATGTTGCCTATCTCTTGTTGCATTGTATCCTACATACTTATTATATTCAAATGTACTAACATATACTCTATGCCTACATGATGTTACCATGTAGGAACCGGAGTTCCACTTGATAATTCTCCTCCTCCACATGGCTAGTAATATCTATTCAAACAAGTTGGTGAGTCCTCAACTCCGAGGACATACTTCTGTTGATTTATGCTATGTATTGACTCTTCTTATGTTGGAAACTTATGACTATGAGGGTGAGCCTTGTTGATTGTCTTAGCCCGCACTAAGTTCTATGTCTAGAGGTGCTGTTGGACAAGTTATGTATTATACTTAAGCTTTGACTCATCTATGTTATTTAAGTATTAAACTCTGACTCCTTTAGTCCCAATTTTCCTTGTTTATGTTTTCTCTTGTTGTTTATTTTTGCTTCTGCGACCAAGGATATATGTATGATATGCTAAGAGGCTTGTTTGGGGTTCCTTCGAGTTTCCCATTCTCAGTGTCATATCTAAACCCTAGTTTGGTTAGTGACAAACTTGGTATTAGAGGACTAGGTTGTTAATGGTCCTTGGCATCCAACACACTGCGTTGATTAGGGTCTTGTTCATGGTTGTGAAGTGCACCACGACTATGAGTAAGAGGCTATGAGGTATTTTAGGAAATATTTTCCTTCTTCCTACTCTGTGTTGTGATATAGAAGTCAAGGTAAGGTTTTTTCCCTAAGTATTATTCTTTGTTATGCTAGATCATGCCTAACACAAGAGGAAGAAAAGCCTACACACCTGAGGAACAACCAGCTCATGAAGAGTTCAGGGATGCTCTTGCCATGTTAGACCAAGTGGTGACCAACCAAATCAACCAACGGGCCCAAGCCCCTCCTGCTACCACTCCGGCATCTAAGGTAAAGTATTTCATAAGGATGAACCCATCGGAGTTCAATGGGCCTAAAGTGGATGAAGACTCTCAAGAATTTATTGATGAGTGTACAAGGTGTTGTCCATTATAGGTGTAAGGTCGGAGGAGAAGGTAGATTTGGTGGCTTACCAACCCAAGGGGATGGCCCAAATATAGAATACTCAATGGAAGGAGGAGAAGGGAAATAATAATGTGATCCTTTGGGAGGAGTTTAAGGCGGTGTTTCTCAACTGATTCATGGAATTCATGTATTGGAAGCAAGAGTCAATGAGTGTGAGGGAGTATGCCCTCAAGTTCAACCAACTCTCAAAATATGCTCCACAATTGGTTGGCAACCCAAGGTCTAGAATGAATAAGTTCATGATGGGTATATCCACTTTTGTGAATGAGGTGTGTCGGGCCTCTATGTTGATTAGAGATATGGATTTGTCCCGCTTAATGACTTATGCCAAATAATTGGAAGAAGAAAAGTTAAGGAAAAGGAGGAGTAGTGAGGCCAAGAGGGCTCATTTTATTGGTAAATTCTAAAGTCCCACGGGTGGCCGGTCTCATCAAGGCCAAGGGTCTCCCAATGCTCTTAATGGAATGTTTGCTAATGATAATCTAAGGTAGCAAGGTGGTAATGGTAGAGAGCCCAAGCCTAAGTGCCTTACGTGTCGAAAGAACCATGGTGGCCCATGTTGGAGGAATTCTAGTGCATGTTTTGGATGTGGTGAAATGGGTCACATGGTTATTGATTGTCGTCATGCTCAAACTAAAGGTAGATATGGTCGTCCTCAAGGCGAAGGGGATGCTCGAAGGTAAAATAGGTTTTATGCTCTTCAAGGGAGGCAAGGAGGGGATGAAGTACCCGATGTTGTTACTGGTATGTTAAAGGTTTTGATTTGATGTGCATGTTTTGATAGGTCTGGGATAGCTATTTCTTTCATTTGTTCTTTTGTTGTTAGTAAGATTCTTGAGTGTGTCCCGAATTGCTATATGAACCTCTTAGGTGTCTACCCTATTGGTGAGCCTATTGTTGCTAAGAAGGTCTATAAGGATTGCCCCATGTTCTTATTGCATAGAGTCTTGTCTTGTGATCTTGGTTGAACTTGGCTTGATGGGTTGGAGGTCTTGGGGTGGTTTGGGTTCATGCATATCATGCTTCTAATGAGTGTAGCAACCGTAAGGTTATAATATGATGGTTAAGGATGGACAATTGATGTGCACATGCATATCATGCTTTCAATGAGTGTAGATCCCATAAGGTTGTAACATGATAATTAAGGGTAAATGATCTATTTGGTCAACTATAATGGGTTAGTCACTTCTCTAAGATTAATCGTCAGTTCGGGTTTTGTCCCCAAGTGAAGATGAGAGTATGTGATATCCCTAGTGTCCTATCGGACTAGGAGTGAGCATTTTGAGTTGTGGTAGAGTTGTTTGGTTGACTTATGCACCGGCTATGTTCATGAGTTTCGTGAATAGGGTCTTAAAACCCTACCTTGGCATGTTTATGATGGTCTTTAGTGATGGAGTATTTATTTAGTTAGAGCTTGTGAATCATTTAGGGTAGTGTTGTAAGTCTTGGGGGATGAGAAATTATTTTCTAAATATGATAAGTGTGAATGGTAGGCAACAAAAAGGTGGTTAGTGCTCCTGAAAGAGTGTGATATGAATGTGCAGTATCACCCTAGTAAGGCTAATAATGTGGTTGACGCTCTAGGTAGGGTATCTCTAGGTAGCCTAGATGGTGATAAAAAGAGGTGACTAGAGAGGTCCATCAGTTGGCTAGATTGGGAGTTAGGTTGGAAGAGGTTGGCTATGGTGGTGTAGTGGTGGCTAATGGTTTCAGAACTTTCTTGGTTGATGAGGTGAAACAAAAGCAAGATATTGACCCTGCCTTGTCAGAATCAAATGCAAAAATGTAAGGTGGTGATGTGGAGGTTGCCTCCCAAGAGGGATATGGTGTCATTTGGTACTAAGGTAGGCTATTTGTGCTTGTGTGGATGATTAGGTTCACTTGGAAGTCCCACCACGAAGGGTGTGGTCCGATTTGGCAAGAAAGAGAGTTAAGTTTAAGGTTTGTGAGTCCTTGTAGAGTGTTATGGAGGATGAGTTGACTTAGGAGAAGGTCCTGGTGGAGGTATTAGATGGAAGGGTGGAAAAGTTGATTAATAAGGATGTGGTGTTCGTCAAGGCCCTTTGGAAGCATCGTGAAGTTGAAAATGTCTCTTAAGGAGCCAAGGTGGACATACAAAAATGATTCCCTATCTCTTCCATTCTATTCAAGCCTAACGTACTAATTTAAGTCTCCTATATGATTTCAGGTCTTGTGTTTTGGCCCTTTTGTCATTTCACATGCATTCATGTTCATGGTAAGTTTATAGGGATTTTTGACATTAAAGTTGAAACTTTTCTAAAATGAGGTTTGAGTGCATTTGTTGCATTCATGTTGGGTTAAAACCTTCGTAATTTCTTCTCTTACTCATGTTTCTTCGACATTCGGGGATGAATGTTCCCAAGAGGGAGATATTGAAATGCCCCACATTTGCCTAGGGATGGCCCATAATCGTAGTTTTCTTATATTTCAAATTGGTGATATTTAAACACCTCTCCTCGTAGCTCGGAAAGACCCTATGATGCATGTTTTTCCAATATCTCAAACTCCATGTAGAATTTCTGCATATTCTTGTTTAGAGGGCAAAATTGTATGGGGGAATGAGTACCTATAAGGGATACTTCATCCATGCCAAGAAAATAAATTTTTGATGAAACTTTACAAAAACAGTAGCTGTCCGCGAACAGTCCGCGACGCGGACCTGGCGTGGACCAATTAAAAAAATAAAAAATTGCTCTTTTTTACTCCAAGGCAATTGGGTAATACCCCAATACTTATATACATGAAAATCCCTCATTGTTAAGCCGTTTTGAGCCTTAAAAACTAACCAAAAACCTCTTAAATTCCTCTCTAATCTTCATCAAACTCTCCATCCATTCTTAAGGTTTTCAAGAAGTCTTGTTGAAATTTAAGGAAACCAAGTCAAGTTCCTAGTCCTCCTCAAGATTCAAGTGTCCTAGTCTCTTTTCGGATCTAAGGAATTCATTCAAGCTTCAAGTCTCCATTTAAAATCTTCACCAAGAAATCCTCCAACATCAAGGTATATGGGTTTCATTCATGGGTTTCTTTCACCCATGAAGTTCAACCTTCCTTTTCACCTGAATTGAATAATTTTAAGTTGATTTAGCTATGGGTATTAGTTATTATGAATTTGACTATGAACTATATTGGGGTTTCATAAAAGTGTGACTAGTTAAGCATGTTTTAGGCTATGAATCTTTGATCTATCTTGAGATTTGATGAAGGGTTTTGATGCAACTTGCATGATGGTATTACTAAGTATTGGTCGATGATTTACAATGATTCTTTTTGCATGATTTCACTCTTGAATTGCATCATTTTAAACTAGCATTGCACACCCACCAAGTATTTGATAAAATGCCCTTTTCAAGGATTCTTAAAGTTTGATGATCTATTGGTTGATTTATGAGTCAAGTGACTTTTTTGGGCTTTCTAAAGATGTGTTTAAACCCTTGAAAATATTTGTGATGTTGTATAGCCGGATTAAGCCCCTTTTCAAGAATGCGACCTTTTGTGAGCCTTTTGATAAAAATACAAGGGTAATGTTTGATGATGATCTATTCTTATGTTTGAAGTTAGGCTCACCATTTGAGGCCAAAGATGTTTTAAAGCTACTCATTCTATGTCTTTATATTTATTGCAAGTTATTAAAGTATGATTATCATAAGTATTTTGTGAGATTAGACTTAGCACCGATGGATGGCGGGTTTCTCTCTTTCCTTGAACTATATGCCAACATAGGAGTATGTCTTTTATCCTGGCTATACTAGTGGATCCATTTAGTCCACTGCATCATGAAAATGCCTAACCCAAAATAGGCAGGTCCCTGTAAGGAAATTCACTTCATCTGTAATACGGCAGGACCCCGTAAGGTGAAGCATGATCATAAATCCTTTTCAAAATGGGGCAGGTCCCCATAAGGAAGGTTACTTCATCCAAAATGGGGCAGGACCCCGTAAGGTGGAGTATGGTTTACCTTGTCAAGTAGACCACCTCTTTACTGATGAGGGATAATCATCACGATTCTAAGTTATAGTTCACTTCGTCTTATTCTATGTCGGTTGAGGTCTCTTCCCACAGTAATGTATTATGGTTTATACAAGTTGAATGATTTACAAGCATGTTTTACTTCAAGCATTGATCATGCATTCCATATTGAGATTTTGCCTATCTATTGCCTATTACTATGCATTTTGACTATGTTGCCTATCTCTTGTTGCATTGCATCCTACATACTTAGTATATTCAAATGTACTAATGCATACTCTATGCCTACATGATGTTATCATGTAGGAACCGGAGCTTCACTTGATCATCATCCTCCTCAACGTGGGTAGTAATATCTATTCAAGCAAGTTGGTGAGTCCTCAACTCCAAGTACATACCTCTCGAGGTTTGAGTGCATTTGTTGCATTCATGTTGGGTTAAAACCTTCGTAATTTCTTCTCTTACTCATGTTTCTTCGACATTCGGGGATGAATGTTCCCAAGAGGGAGATATTGAAATGCCCCACATTTGCCTAGGGATGGCCCATAATCGTAGTTTTCTTATATTTCAAATTGGTGATATTTAAACACCTCTCCTCGTAGCTTGGTTTATGTTTTCTCTTGTAGTTTATTTTTGCTTTTGCGACCAAAGTGTGTGTATGACATGCTAAGAGGCTTGTTTTGGGTTCCTTCGGGTTTCCCCATTCGCCGTTTCACATCTAGGCCCTAGTTTGGGTAGTGAAAAGGTAAGGATATCAATTTTGCATGTCCGCTACGGCCTCCCAAGTAGCACTCTCAACTTGTTGATTCCTCCAAAAGACCTTAACGGAAGCCATATCCTTGTTCCCCAACCTCTTCACTTATCTATCCAAAATTTGAATCGGAACCTCTTCATAAGTCAAATTGTCTTCAACAACACCCACAACATCAAGAGGCATAATAGCATTAGGGTCTCCCACACATTTCCTCAACATGGATACATAAAAGAGCGGATGTACCAAATCCATCTCACTAGGCAATTCAAATTCATAAGCTACCTTGTCAATCCTCCTCATTACCCTATAAGGACCCACATATCTTGGACTCAACTTTCCCTTCTTACCAAAATGAACCACACCCTTCATAGGTGATAGCTTCAAATAAACCCAATCACCAACTTTTAATTCAAGATCCCTTCTCCTCACATCGGCATAGGACTTTTGGCGACTTTGGGCTGTTCTCAACCTATCTCTAAACATCCTAACCTTTTCAAGAGCCTCTATAACAAGATCCGGTGCTAACAAAACCACCTCTCTAACCTCAAACCACCTAACCGGTGATCTACAACGTCTACCATAGAGAGCCTCAAAAGGGGCTATAACGATGCTAGAATGATAGCTATTGTTATAAGCAAACTCAATCAATGGAAGATGATCATCCCAACTTCCCTTAAGCTCCAATACACAAGCCTTAAGCATATCCTTAAGTGTTTGGATAGTTCTTTCGCCTTGGCCATCCGTTTGACGGTGAAAGGTCGTACTAAGTTTAACTCTTGTACCAAGACCCCTTTGAAAGGACCTCTAAAAATATAAAGTAATTTAAGCACCACAATCTGATATAATGGACAAAGGAACCCCATGCAACCTTACAAGTCATAAATATAAAATTTAGGACAGTTTTCGGCCCCATAAGTAGTCTTAATCGGTAGAAAATGAGCTAATTTTTTCATCTATCAACCACAATCCAAATGGAATCAAAACCCTTTTCTAGTGTTGGGCAGCCCAACCACAAAGTCCATATTAATCTCCTCCCACTTCCAAGTAGGAATCTCTATGTCTTGTGCTAGGCCACCTAGCCTTTGGTGCTCAGCTTTGACTTGTTTGCAACTATGACAACTGGAAACAAATTTGGCAATGTCCCTCTTTATGCCTCCACACCTTTTTAGTGAAGACATATTGGAGACTCTTATGATCAGTGAACACATTAACATGCACCTCCGACAAATAATGACACCAAATTTTTAATGTAAATACCACGGCGGCTAGTTCAAGATCATGAGTAAGATAGTTCTTTTCATGCACTTTGAGTTTTCTAGAAGCATAGGCTATCACTTTACCATTCTGCATTAGAACATAACCTAAAACAACTCTAGAAGAATCACAATACACAAGAAATCCTTCTAGCCCATAAAAACCTTTTTTAACAAAAATTCACATTTTTCATACTTGACATACAACTTCTCATCCCTCAATATTTGTAGCACCTACCCTCAAATGGCCCATATGCTCCTCCTCACTATGTGAATAGATCAAAATATCATCAATGAAGGCCACAAAAAATGAACCAAGGTAGGGTTTGAAGACCCTATTCATAAGATCCATGAAGATAGTCGATGCATTAGTCAACCCAAAAGACATCACAAACAAATTCATAATGCTCATACCTAGTCCAGAAGGTCATCTTAAGAACATCACACTCCCTCACCTTCAATTGATGATACCCAGACCGAACATCAGTCTTAGAGAAGGTACTAGCCATTCGTAATTGGTCAAACAAATCATCAATCCTTGGAAGAGGATACTTATTCTTTATGGTGACCCTATTACGTTGCTAGTAGTCAATACATATTCTAAGGGACCTATCCTTTTTCTTCACAAATAACACCATGCCCTAAGGTGATTGGCTAGGCCTAATTAAACCCTTCTCCAACAAATCTCTCAATTTCCCCTTCAACTCCTTTAACTTTGCTGGGGCCATGTGGTAAGGGGGAATAGAAATGGGTTGAGTATCGAGAAGGAGGTCTATAGCAAAATCTATTTTCCTTTCGGGAGGGACACTGTGAAGGTCATTTGGAAAGACATCAAGGAACTCATTTACAATCAGAACTGTCTTTATGGGAAGGACCTTGGACTCTATATCCCTTACCCTCATAAGATGATAGAGACACCCTTTAGAGATCAATTTACGGGTTTTAAAGCAAGAGATGAATTTACCCTTGACCACCATATCATGATTCTCCTACTCAAGAACGGGTTCATTTGGGAATTAGAATTTGACATTATGGGTTCTACAATCAATAGAGGCATAGTATGCTTGCAATCAATCCATCCAAAGTATGACATCAAAATCCACTATTTCAAACTCAATAAGTTCACAAGGCAATATCTTATGCAAAATGCAAATGAGACAATTTCTATACACCTTTCTAGCACTAATAGATGCACTAATAGTAGTAGACACCTCATAAGACACATAATAATTCTGGCTCAACATGAAACTTATCAAAGACTTTTAATATACTAGTGATGACATCGGGAACCTCATTAACCCCTTGCCTCCCTTGGAGTGCATTGAACTGATTGAGCCTTGGGGCACCATCTTGTCAGCCATCTCTCCCTAAAGAAACTGCATTAGAACTTTGTGGATGAACCTCCTTACCCTTGTTGCCCAACTTCCCCACGGTAATACATCACCTTATGCCCAACTTCCCCACAACCTTAACAAGCATTAGTATCTGTCAAGCACGGGCCACTATGACCCCTACCACATTTTGGACACCCACCATTAGGAACTACAGCCCCAACACCTTGGGCCCTTGGAAAGTCATTTGCAATCCTCTTATCAAATGCATGAGATGACCCTTGGCCTTGATGAAACCGGCCACCCTTTTGACTTTGGAATTTTCACTTGAAATGGGCCCTCTTGGCCTCATTACTCCTTCTCTTCCTTCATTTTCCTCCTCCATTTGTTCAGCATAGGCCATCAAATGGGACAAATCCATGTTGCAAATTAACATAGCGGACCTGTATTCCTCACTCACCAGATCAGATACGCCCATCACGAACTTGTTCATTCTAGACCTTGGGTCAGTAACAAAGTGGGGTGTATATTTAGAAAGTTGATTGAACTTGAGGGCATACTCCCTCACACATATAGACCCTTGTCTAAAATTCATGAACTCCACCAATTTGGCCTCCCTAATCTCAAGAGGGAAGAACCGATTAAGAAAAGTCACCGTGAACTCCTCCCAAAGCACCGCATTATTGATTTCCTTCTCCTCCTTCCATTGATTATACCATATTTGTGCTACCCCTCTTAGTTGGTAGGACACCAACTCCACTTTCTCCTCAGATCTAATACCTATGACAGCCAATACTTTGTAGACTTCATCAATGAACTCTTGAGGGTCCTCATTTACCTTAGACCCATAAAATGTCGATGGGTTCATCCTCATGAAGTCTCTCACCCGAGATACCGGGGTAGGAGCATGAGGGGCTTGGGCCCCTTGGTTGACTTGATTGGCCACAACTTGTGCTAGCATAATGAGGGCATCTCGGAGCTCACAATGAGTCAGTTTTCCCTTGATAGTGCGGGCTCTCCTTCCTCTTGTGTTAGGCATGATCTAGCATAGCAAAGAACAATCATTGGGGGGGAACCTTACTTTAGCTCTATAGCTTAACTTAGAACATGAAGAAGGGAAACATTTCCTAAAATGCCTCATAACCTCTTGCTCATAGTTGTGGTGCACAACACAACCATGAACAAGACTCTAATCGATGTGGTGTGTTGGATACCGAGGACCATTAATAACCTAGTGCTCTGATATCAAGTTTGTCATGACTCAAGCCTAGGGCCTAGACGTGACACGACGAATGGGGAACTCGAAGGTACCCCTAATAAGCCTCTTAACATATCATTACACATCATTGGTCATGAAAGCAATTAAATAACATAATAAGAGTAGAAATAAGGTAAAAGGGACTAAAGGGATACTTTCATAACATAATCATCAAAACAAGATAATCAAGGCTTAATACATAACATGTCTAACAACACTTCTACTACATGGATAAGAGTAGGGGCTAAGATAAGTAACCGGGCTTACCCTCGTAGTTAATACATACATAAATGAAAGATAGTCTTAGAACATAGCATGAGATCATAAACATCATCCTCGAAATTAAGGACTCACCAAATAGGTTCAGAGAAATCATACTAGCCACGTGGAGGAAGATGTTCAAGTGGGGCTCCAGTTCAAACATAGTGACATCATATAGGCATAGAGTATGCGTCAGTACATTTGAATATACTAAGTATGTAGGATGCAATGCAACAAGAGATAAGCAACATAACTGAAATGCATAAGTATAGGAAATAAGTAGCACATAACAATATGGCATGCATGGAAGTTGCTTGAAGTAAATCATGCTTACATATAGCATTATGCATGTGTAAGGAGAGACCATTATTAGTGAATATCCAAGGCCTACCACCTCCTTAGAGAGGCGAATGAGGTACAAACCCCTCAATATGGTTGATGAGGTAACCACCTCCTTGGAGAAGTAAATGAGGAACAAACCCCTCAATATGGTTGATGAGGTACAAACCCCTCAACATGGTTGATGAGGTACAAACCCTTCAACATGGTTGATGAGGTACAAACCCCTCAACATATTTACTAAGGTACAAACCCTTCAATCCGGTTGCACTGGCCTACCACCTCCTAAGAAAGGTGATCTAGGTACAAACCCCTCAATATGGTTACCTAGGCCTATAACCCCCCGAGTGAGTCTTGGTCAATTCACAATACTATAGAGATAATATCATATACATACATTCCTTTCATCATTATATAGTCATTCAACTCATAAGACATACATTGGACCTTCAATTCCTTAAGAAATCATAATTGGAAATTTTATCAAACACTTGGTAGGTGTGTAGTGCTAGTGTAAAACCATGCAATTAAAAGAATTCAATATAATTCGGGTTGATTAACCAACTTATCTCCCCAAAAAGAGGGGGCGGGTTATAACAACTATGAAAAGTAATCCTAAACTAAGACAAGTGTTAAACCAGCATGAAGAGTAACTAGGGTATTGTGTTCCCATGATTAAGTAGAATCATGATAGAAAATTCAATGTAAAACCATCAATAGATACTTGGTAACACACTCAAACAATATACATGAAAACCTTCATCAAATCTTAGATTCATAGCTCAAAATATTCTAAACCAATCATAATTTCATGAAACCCCAATATAATGTCTAGTCAAATTCACAATAAGTAACACTCATGAGTAAATCAACTTTAGATCATGCAATTTAGGTAAAAAAGAAGCTTAGGCACCATGGGTGAAAGGACCCAATGATTGAAACCCACATACTTTAGCTTTATAAAATTATTAATGAAGATTGGAAATGGAAACTTGAAGCTTGAGTGAAAACCTAAAGATTCGAAAGAGATTCAGACACTTGAATTTTGAGGTGAAATATTGCCTAAGTGTTTGAGGGAGTATTTGGGAATCTTTTGAATGATATGAAGGTACAATATGGCTATGTATAGGTAGGACAGTGTAGGCCTAAGACCCAAAGTCCTTGGACCTACTCAACAAAACTGGAAAAAGATAACACTGGTCCATGATGGATCCGCGTCACGGTACCATAGCGGATCAACATTAGAATTCCAAATTTTTAGAATTTTAACTTTTGATACAATTGCTTTATAATCGGGGCTACACTCATTTTCAAATTAATTTTTCCCCTAATCAAGAATATAAATTC
>DF358676.1:85062-102156 GCA_000787875.1 Solanum virginianum
ATTTTAGTTTCAACAGTGTAAATTCTAATCTAAATTATGCTTATATACTCAAATATGCATGAATTATTAGAAGTTTAATGAACTTCGTGATCCACACAAATTTTCTCAAGTATGCTATTTAAGGTTTATAGAAATTGTGATTGGGTTCTTTTAATTTTGATTCAAATGATCTTAAACTACATGATTATGCATGAATCTATCTTAATTACTTATTTAAGCTTAGGGATTATGAACGAATATTTTTATCCTATCTTTTAACTCCAGTCATAATCATGCCAGTATAAGGCTTCAAGCAAATTTATGAAATAGGTGACCTAAGACCTAAATGGTGACTTAGGAATCCAATCAACTCAAATTGAGGTATGAAAACTAATGATGGTAGGCTTACACCCGCATTGGCCATTTTACATGAACCACTTGCGTTTGAAACTATGAGATTATGAACAAGCTTATGGGTATATGACTAGTATGATATTATGCCTATGATATGTATTTTGTGGGATTTAACTTAGCATCAAATGAGGCTTTGAGGTGGGGACTTGACTTTTGTGGTCCTTATATAAAGTCTCTACGTCTTATTACTACGTACTATCATATGATTATGATTATTAATATGGTTTGCTAGTGGATCCACATAGCTCATGACACCAACTTAATGGGGTAGAGTTCTACCTTGGCAAGTAGACTCCCATTTTTCTGATGTAGTGGCAACACCAAAATTTCATTTTATAGCTCACATGGTCTTACTGTTGATTATGGTGACTTCCCACATATGTACAACTTATTATGTTTCTTGTATTAATTCACTCATGGCATATTGGTATATTGATATCCCTTTTTCCCACTCTTGCACTACTCGTTTACTTGCTTATGCACTTACTTAGTCTTTTGCACTACATGATAATTATTGCATTGCATGTCTATGTATTTAGTACATTCAAACATACTTATACATACTTTATACTTACATTATTTTTCATTGTAGGGATAGGTAACTATCCTCATCCTCATCCTCGTGGTTGGAGTCGATTTGCTTTACAAAACTTATTAGTAAGTCCTTATGCTTTGGGGATCAAGTTCTAAATGGTGAAACTAAAGCTAGAAATTGTCTAAAAATAATTTTAGAGTTGTCGAGGGCAGTTTTGGTATTTTGAGTTTTAAACTAGTTTTATCGACTTACAATGGTAAATGTGGTGAGGAGGCCATGAAGCTGATTTCTTATGATTTTGCTGAGTCTATCAGACCTACTTACTTCTAACTTATGTCATGTTTGAGTTATTTTGAGTCTAAAATTTATTTTTCTTGAGGGTGAGATAGAGAAATGTCTTAGCCACCAACTAGTCTAGTACTTATAGGAATTGTTGGACATGAAGTATGGATTTTATGTTGAATAGTATCCTATCTCTATCTCATGTTAAAACCCTAAGTGTTTCATTCTAAGTTTTCCCTTATGTTTAATGTTAATTACCTATGAATGCTTATTTGAATGCTAAGAGGCTGGTTTTTTGTCATTTTCATCCCGTCGAAAATTAATTTTACGGTATAGACGCTTATGACCTCCCCCTCTATGCCTTACGGTAATGAAGCTGTCCAAAGATCAAATTATTTTATGGATTAGATTTTACTTGACTATCTACAGTTTCATTGCGTGTGCTCGGGGTAGAAGTTTTTATAAATGTATCGTCATGCTATTAACTATTTTTATTCAAGTTCTTTTCTTTCTAAGAGATGGAATAGAATAACCTCATTGAAGCGTAATGATCATACATCTGTAATGCATTGTATGTCCCATAATAGGTCCCATTCTTCTACTCTTTCCCGGAAGTCGATGACTATTCATAGCTATTACCTTGACACCAAAGAAGAGTTCGACCCAATGCTTTATTTCTGTCTTAGTTGATCCTGATTCGATATTAGAAGTATATTGATTTTTTCCCATGAATGCTTATTCGAATGCTAAGAGGCTGGTCTGAGTTTTCCTTGGGATTTTCATTCACTGTGTCACACCTAGGGCCTAACTTAGATCATGATATAATAGTGGTGTGTAATATCCCATAAGTTGGAAATTCAGAAAATGGGACTCAAATGAAGTTTTCCCAAGAAGAATTTAGCTTTTCTAGTACCAAGTGAACTTCATGCGGTCCTTGGCAGGCCGTGATGAGGACCATGGACCATGAAAATCTCTTTAAATCATGAGAGTCTATGATAGGGTCTATATCTCATAGAAGTTACCATGGACTATGAAGACCCATTCATGAACCCTCTTCCTAAAATCTTTAGTGGGGTAAGGACCATGAAGGAGAACATAACCCATGGTGATCACCATAAGCCATAGTGGCATTTGTGGAAACATCCTTGGACAATCCCCCTTTCCATGGGCCCTCATATGGTCCATAGTGTCTATATGGTTCATACAAGGGGCCTCATGTAAGATGACTGGCAATTAAAAATTTTCAGGATTATTTTACATATTCTCACCTAATTCTCAATACACAAAAATCTTCTTTATAAAAAATCTTCCCAAGATATTCTTCTTCAAACAAGGCTCCATTGAAGACCAAGTCAATTCTTCCAAGTACCAAGACATATTTCTTCAATTTTTTGCCAGATTCTATATTAAGGTAATATTCATCCATGGGTCCCTTCAACCCATAGACTTCGAAAATTCATCAACTTTTTTCATCCAATTTTAAGTATGTGTTTTACGAAATTTCATGATCTTGATTCCAAACACATGAATTATGATATGGGTTTTTACTTAATTATACATAACTTGTTATAAATGGCATGATTTCTGTGGTTTTTAAGTTAATTTTCTTACATGCTATCTAGGGTTAATAAGATTCTACATGGGTTCATTTAACTTTGATTCAATTAATATTATTTTAATAATTATGCATGTTTTCAATCCAATTTCATGATTTCAAGTCAATTATGTAAGAATCCCTGTTTTATACTAATTTCACTGACAAGTCATGATTATGAAATTTTAAGTATTCAATCAAGTTGACAAAACTTATCTGTGAAAATTACTGTTTGCCCTTTCATAAGTTTCTTTGGGGTCTATTTTGAACTATTTGAATGGTTGGTACTTAAATCATGAGTTTTAAAATTTGAAAATATGAATTTTGGTATTTTTGGAATCTTAAGTTATTGAAACAGTGAGTTTTGTATCATTCTAAGTTTCGAAGGTCATATCGTGGATTCCTTGATTTCAATAGCTTCAAAATGTTAAAACTGAACTATGACAAGTTACAGAAATGAATTTACAGTTAAAATGAGAGTTTTTTTGGCCCAAAGTTGTGGTTTCAGTCTTCTCAAAACTAAAATTTGTCTTTGGTCAACATTTGGAGTTTAGAAGCTCTGATCGAAATTCTGAGCATATTGGTATATTGATATCCCTTTTTCTATATCGTGCACAGGACCGGCACAGGGTAGCTGATTCACTCTCTGATCGAAATTCTGACAGTTCCACTAGTTCTAAATGGTGAAACTAAAGCTAGAAATTGTCTAAAAATAATTTTAGAGTTGTCGAGGGCAGTTTTGGTATTTTGAGTTTTAAACTAGTTTTATCGACTTACAATGGTAAATGTGGTGAGGAGGCCATGAAGCTGATTTCTTATGATTTTGCTGAGTCTGGATTGATGTTTTTGGTATGAATACATATTTAATTTGTGAAATTCTAAGTTCGGATGAGTTTTGGGGGTCCATTATGAGTAGGTAAATTGGATTTGGGTTGCTAATTTTTGCTGATATTTGGTACAAGTGAATTTCTTCTCCGCGTTCGCGGAGACGCCTTTGCATTCATAGAGGGTGTGGTCTGCTGAGCTCCACATTCGCAAAGTTGTGACCTGTTAGGTATCTAGGTTCGTGAGATGGGCTCCATGATCGCCATTCCTGGACAGTTTTAAACTCGTAAAACCCCAATTTTAACCCATTTTCGAACATACAAGATTTTTGGGGTGATTTTGAAGAAAGATTTTCAAAGATTTTTATTGAGTAAACATTTCTAACACTAAACTAATCACTTTCTATGAGATTTATCTTGATTTTATCTTTGATTTCATGAAATTGAACACCCAAAATTGGGAATTACTAGACTACGACTTTCAAACTTTAAATACTAATTTCTCATTCGATATAAGCTTGATTTTAATGGGCTTTTCGCTTATGAATTTCATTTTTCATGTAGAACATGACTTTAAAGTTGTTTTTCAGTTTTGAAAAATTCAGATTTTAGCCCTAAAATTAACTATTTTGCCCCTAAGCCTAATATATGTCAGTATGAGTATCAAAATGCTTCTCTTGATGAGTAGTAACTATTGTTGATAGTGATTGATCGAATTGGAGGATTGATTTGAGGACTTGAGTTGATTGAAAGCTTGCCTAAGTGCGGTTCTAGCATCGAGGTAGGTTAGGCTAAACTTTTGGGATTGGATTTGAGTTATTTATAATGTTCATGCAATAATTATGAGATTTAGATGGATAATTGTGTAATTGAGTTGATATGTTAAAATGATGATGGCAAAATGAATTCGATTGAGTAGAATTGTGATATAATTTGATCCTATTGATGAACTGAGATGAATCGTGATGGGATGATGATAACTTGAGATGAATTGTGACTAAATAAGACTTGTGAGACGAATTGGGATGAGTTCGGTCTGGTATTATTGACATGTTTGCATAATTGGGATGAGTAAAGTCTGGTATTATTAATATACATAATTATTGGGATGCGTTAGGTCCGGTATCATTGATATATTTGTATACTCGTCTATCTTCATAGTGTGTATCACTAACCCTTACCTATTAGTCCCAATACAACTCTTTTAGTCCCACTACAACCTTCCATTAGCCTAGTTTGGTTGATTAGATTGATATTCATGCATATTTGGGACGAGTAAGGTCTGATATTGTTGACACTCTTGATTATTGATATAACTATGATGATCTAAAATATGATAATGGTTTAGGCATTAACTGTGACATTTGATATTACTCCTTGAGTGCATATGATTATTATGAGTTTCATGCCTTGGTATTCCTGTTGTGCTACTCTACATGTTTACATGTATACTTGGGTTGCACTGTTGATTTAATCTATTGTGTGTGGTTTGTATCATCCCTTGACTGGGGTAGGAGGCAAGGGCATTATGATTCACATTAGTACCACCCCATTGACCTGGGTAGGACAGAAAGGTGAGACATACTTCATATACTTTGACCACGGGCAGATGACAAGGACTTGGCGTCACGATATCCTTTAACCATGGGCATGTGGCAAGGACTTGGCATCATGATATCCCTTTACCACGGGCAGGTGGAAAGGTTATAGCATTTTGATATTACCTTGACCATGAGTAGGTGGCAAGACTGTGACACACTTCGTATTTGGACTACTGAGTTATGTATCTTATTCATTTAATAGTTATATGGTATTTACGGGTACTTGAGGATATCTTAGCTCATTATTATTGCATATATTTTAGTGTGTACTAACCTTTTTGGATGCAGGAATAGGGTTCTTCTTTATTACATGCTTATTTTGATTTCTCTTACCTAGTTGGTTGAACCCACTGCACATATTTTCGTGTACTTACCCTACATTATTTCATCCCTATATATCGTGCACAGGACCGGCACAGGGTAGCTGATTCACTCTTCTGGACTTTCCACATCCACCCTAATCCTTCCTTCTGAGACTCAAACTTCGAGATGCAGCAGATCCTTGGGATTTTATTTACTTTTCTTTTTAGACTTTCATCAGATATTTTGAGATGGCCTTGTATTTTTTTTAGACTTGTATATTTACACTTTTGTATTGCTTTGATGCGTTTGTACGCATGACCAGATTTTGGGAGATTTGTTATGTTATGTTATGTTATGTTGAGATGCTTTCTGTTTTATTTCATTTTCTTTTAGTTGTGATCCATTTTAGGTCATGGTAAGTTTGATATCAGAGTGGTGGGTTAGTTAGGCTCATGGGTCAAGAGTAGGGTGTCTAGTAGAGTCTCATAGATTGTTATATAGACGTCCACTCTCATCTTCAGGAGACTAAGGGATGCTTGATAGGAAAACTTTTTGACATCTTGCTTCTATTCGTGTGTTTCTTCATATCACTTGTTTGAAGGTATCTAATCTACTCCTTTTACACAGATGCCAATTACTCAATCCTGTCGATTAGTGGGAGAGCCCGAGTCAGTTGATGTGACTCCCACTCGAGGTCAAGCCAAAGTTTGTGATAGGGCCAAGGACCGAGGGATTCTTAGAGGGGCAGCACTATTAATGGGACAGACCCAATTGGCTTCTCTAGAGCCTACTATGGTGCTAGAAAGGCCTATTGATTCTATTCCACCGCCTTTACCTTCATTGATGTCACCCAAGTTACACCTCCTTTTTAGAGGATAAAGCGGTCGCTATCAAGATATATAACCTAACTAAGGTTAGGGTCGAACCCTTAGGGAATACATACACTCAAGAGAATTCATCAATTTGCAATGTGAATGATTAACCAACTTACTTCCCAAAGGGGCGGGAGGGGTTGCAATAATCAATGAGAAAATAAAACTAAACCATCACAAGAGAAAATCCAATATGAAGAGAAACTAGGGTATTGTGTTCCCCATGATTCCCCAACTCAATATCACCGGATAACCTAATTTTTTTTTAGTGTATAGCATGGAGGACAGTCAGTTATGTTTACCAAGCTCTTTGGTCAAAGGTGAGAGGTGAATTTCACTATGTGACTTCGTCTATCTTCATAGTGTGTATCACTAACCCTTACCTATTAGTCCCAATACAACTCTTTTAGTCCCACTACAACCTTCCATTAGCCTAGTTTGGTTGATTAGATGAGAACACATCAATTGAATCCTGTTGATTAATCTCTTTTCCTATTCATTACTACCTTAGTTCAATCAGTAACATTAGGCAGGTTCTAATATTGGCCATCACCAGAAAACATGCAAAACAAAGAAAACTAATTAACACATGTATATACACCTTCCAAGAATTATGAATTATTCGATTTTACTTTATTAGTTCTTCATGGTTCCCACACCCCTAGTTGTGAATTTAGCTACTCATACTATATGTAGATGCAAGAATTATGGATTGAGAAAACACAATTAAACACTTACACAATAGAATTAAGAACAAGAAAATCACACTTCAATAAGAATCACAAGCTTCAAGATGAAATTCAACCACAAGTGTTCTCAAAGACTCTCCAATATGATCTTACAATTTTTTTTCTCTCAAAATATTGAGTTCTCTGAGTACTAGATGAAAACTTATGAAAAATTACCTAAAAAGCCCTATTTATAATAATGAAAATTCAAGCCATAAACAAAATAGGAAAACTTGTCGGCACACCATATAGAAGCTATTTACAGGCTGTCTTGTATTCCACTGCCCGTAATCGGGGTCTCGTACTCAGCTACTGGTAATTTGGACTTCAACTCTATGACTCACCTCTATAACTCATACAGTGGCTTATGACATGTAACGGGGGTTTTGTATGATTAAATTCGTGAAAGTTCAAGTCTATGATCCTCAGGGCACGAACCATCTTCTACTACATGTAAAACTCTCTATGGCTCATCTGCATGTGTATAAAATAGACTTCAGAAAATAGACCATCACTGGAATCCAAGTCTCTGATCCTCAGGGTACAAACCATCTTCTATGGCTTATCTGCATGTTCGTAAAATAGACTTGAAAAAGTAGACCCTCACTTGAATTCTTCACGAAACCATCCTACGGCCCGTAGAATGGTCTACGACCAATAAAGGATCTTGTATAACAACAAAAATCAGCAACTTCTACAATTTCTCCCAAAATCAAGGCTAACATGTAATCCTGCAAATATAAACACACAAACATATAAAACTAACTAACAACTCATTGAGAACACACAATATTCCAAGTTTTAAGTATCAAAAGTGTTGTAGTTTTGCAGTACATCAACACAGTCAGCTTAAAATTATTGCTTGTCCTTATGTGACGGACTCAATCTAAGTAGATAATCCATTAATACACAGACCTCAACTCGATGGCATACATCACATAAATTGTAGACTCAGATACCCATACAAACTTTTCAAAATAGGATCAAAGAGCTATCTAGCAAACCAATACAACCTGGTGTATGTGACAACATGATGTCGCTCAAAACGTACCTCTCACTTTTGAGGATAAATTGATTGTCAATAGTAAAAAAACCAAACTAAGGATAGGGTCGAATCCCAAGGGAATATAGGGCTTTGCCACTTTGATTCACCAACAATCAATTCAAATATCAAACAACTCAACTCTCAAGAAAGGGGGGTCAATGATAAGTAGTAAATAAAACTATACTAATAAAACATAGAGACAATCAAATTAGAGAGCAACTTGGGAAATTGTGTTCCAGGGGGGTTTTGCAATAATTGATGGAAAATTAAACTAAACTATTAAAACGAGAGACTATCAAATTGGAGAGCAACTTGGAAAATTGTGTTCCCCATGATTCACTAACTCAAACACCTCAGATAACACAACCTAAATTGGGACAATGCATGCAGGATGAAAACTTAAGTTCTTCCAATCCTTGGGCAAAGGTGAAGGTCTCACTATAGCGCTTGGTCGGCTACCATAGTGTGCCAACCTAACCATAACCCATTATCCCAGTCAACCTCTCCTCGGTCGAGTTTGGTTAATTAGATGAGAACACATCAACCAAATTATGTAACCTATTTCCTTTTCCTATTCATCACTACCTTGATCATGATCATGACACTAGGCGGGATTTAATGTTAGACACTATTAAACTACAAGCAAAATGAAGGAAAATAGATAATATATGCAAATACCCAACTCAAGAAGTGTAAATAATCCAGGTTTCTAAGCTAGCTACTCATGGTTCCCATAACCCCAAGTTGTGGGTTTAGCCACTCATGGCTTGGCAACAAACCAATAATGAATAAAGAAAATATGGTAGATTTCTTAATTAAGAAAATTGAAGAACAATGAAACCTACTTTATAATTAGAATGACAAGCTTGAATAATGAAGTTAACCCACAAATGGATCTAATCTCCAAATTTGAGTCTCAAAAGATAAACCCTAGAAATTCTCTCTCAAAACCTCTCTAAATCTGTGTATATGTTGAAATATGAATCAAAGTTGCCCTTAAAACCCTAAAATATACTATTTATAATATTTATAAAAAGGTCCTTAAAATAATTAGAAACTCTGGTCGGTGTCTACTACGGCACATATTAACGACTCATAGAGTGCCCTACGAGTCATAATTAGGCTTTTGTGGTGATTACTTACCATTTTGGACTTCACTACTACAATACACCTCTATGAGTTATAGTCTATTCTATGACTCATAGTGCCTTCTCATAGTCCATACTTGTATTTCTTGGTCTAATTTTGAGCAACATTGTTGATTGCTATGAGGCCTCCCTTTATAAGTCTTAGAAGGGACTACGAATCTTACCTTGAGCTCGTATAGCTGAACTTCAAATTTTTAGATTTTGTTTTTGAATATTGTTAACTGATACAAGACAACCTCTGCAACTCGTAGCTAGGACTACAACTTGTAGTGGCATTTGTAGGTCCTGAAATTTTGCAAAATCTATAACCTTTCCCAAAATCAAGCCAACCTTTATTTTCTACAAAAACAAACACAAAAACGCATAAAACCATAAAAAGTCACATTAAGAACGCCCAAAATCTCATGTTTTAGGCATCAAATATATTGTATTTTGACAGTACATCAATACCAATAACATAGAATTGTTGTTTTTCCTCAAGCGATGACTCAATTTAGATAGATAATAAAGCAATACATAGCAATTAACTCAATGGCATATACCAAACTCAAATTCAAATCAGGTAGCCATAACAGCTTTTTCAAAACCAAATCATGCAGCTAATAAGCAAACCACAACACATTGATACATTTGATAATCTAACTATGACAAATTAAGGAGTATCAACAATTCAAACTCACTAAACAAGTCAAATGCTAACCAACCCTCACAGAAAAGAAGTCCTTTCTCACACTCAATAGTGCTTTCAATATTTGATCATGGGACTGTACAAGCATACTCACTCTCACAAATGAGATTCATGCATTATTGCCAATAACATAGGTTTGCCAATATACTCACAAATGAGATTCATGCATTATGGCCAATAACATAGGTTTGCCAATATACTCATAAACTGGACTATTGACTAATTGAATTAGGATCACTTTAAGACTTTATAGGCTTGTAACATAGTATCATGGGGATTTGGTATAGCATTTTGGACAATTAGTGACTAAGGTCCAACCTTGAACCACGCTTTTTAACACTTTCACCTTACCAACTCAATTATTCTCAATTTGTTCTCCCTTTTTCTTCATTTTCAAGATTTTTCGGGTATTTTCTCTTCATTTTTCAACTTATGCCTTATTTTCAAACTCATTTTGCTTTTTCGACTCGATCTAGGCATTTTTCCTCTTTTTCTTTTACCCGGTACATGACTTTATAATCTTTCTTCTATTCCCAATTCACCACCTTATTTTACTATTATACCACAACATAGGCCACCCTTAATGTAGGCTTTTAACCTGTGGTGAAGTACACAATATCAAATCCCCAAACTAAGGCCACTTTTGGTAGCCACCGTTAACTTAGGCTTTTTGCCTCAATCAAGGTTCACAATGCTCAAGGATAAAGTATGGACAAAATCAAGGTATTTCACTAGATAAGTCTAGGATAATTAGGTATTAAGAAAGAAAAAGATACATGACAGGCTTAAATATTTGGAACAAGGGATAAACTTTTTCATTTGGTTGCTCATTTGGGCAAAAGTGGATTAAATCAAAGAATAAGGGCCTAAGATCCCTTCCTAATTCATATGATCTCCTGTCCAACTCAAAGTAACAGGGAAAGATCTAAATCAGTACACAATGCATGAACACAACAAAATTAGCTCATATGTACATAGCATTCAAAACATGAGCACAAGTTACCCAGGACCCTCAACAAGATTCCCAAGCAAATAATCAACCCTATCAGTTCAGAATATGGCAATAAACATTATCAATCCATCTCCCCTCTTTTATGAATACACTCATATAACCATTCCTGAATCATACAAGATAAAATTATTTACTCACATTCTCAGGACTCTAAGGGGATGAGTCAACAAGCACATTACAAATTCATCAACTCATGACTTCAACCACATCACCACAACTTCAAACATGATCATGCTATAATAACACTACAAATCACATAAACTCATTTATAACTAATTGATTAAACAAATCACATGCTAACATGATCACCAAGAAGACCAACACAGACAAGTTATTCCATATAGGATTTGCACGATCAATTTCAACCAACACAACCCTAGTTCTATCTCCATATCGTCACACATGAACAAGGTATGATATGGTGCAAACCTTTATCTCCATGCTTATTCAAACTATCCAAAGTAAAATAAATTTAGAGAATAAAGTAAACCAAGGGACATACCATATGTGGGTGAACTAAATGAAGCAGAAAGAGAAGATGGTGGCCAATACCCTAGCCACCGAAAAACTTGCCAAAAAGATGGTGGGTGACCAAAAAATTTGTTATGAAATAATAGGGGAAAGGATTAGGGGATAATTTTGGTAACCTAGTGTTAAAATTGGGTCAAAGTGATTTTAACCCTTTATAAAGGTTACAGGGTTAAATTAAAAATTTACCTAAGTTGGGTCTATGAAACCCCTATTACGGGTCATAGCTTGGACTACGGCCCATAGGTCTTGGTCTCGTAGATGATAAACACTTAGAAAAAACTTTTACATCATACCTGGACACTACGAACCCCATTTACGACTTATAACTTGGACTACAAGTTGTAAAGTTAGTTCGTTGTGTGAATGCCAACTTTAAGTGATCATTGTTACCCTCTACGAAGTAGGACCATGAGTCATAGTATTCACTATGGCTCGTAGGCCTGGCCGTAGAGGCTACTTCAACTGCTATTTTCTGCACCTTTTCCACTTTGTTCAAAACCTACAATTTTATCTCAACACAAACCATTATACCAATATACAATTAATCCAATGTCTAAAAACAAAAATCAACATAGTAACAAAATACTACCTAAAAATTCATAAATTACCAATAAAGTCAAAATCAAATAAAAAAATTAAAACCTCTTAGGTGGCTTCCAAGCAGCGCCTGATTTAATATCGCGGCACAACCTAGTCATCTTGAGTATTTAGAATTCCTCAACAACCCATATTTCACTTTTGAGTTCATCAGTGTGTTTTATAAACTAGCGAATGTCAAAAATCACTTCTGTATCTTTACCCTAAACCTGAGTAGATTCGAATCCATGTCCGTCAGGGCTCTCCCCGTAGCCAAAAATAGTCTTCACAGAATAATAGGGACTTCAAAATTGACCGCACGATCAAGAATTACAAAATCTGCTGGTAATATGAGCTTATCCACTTTGATTAGCACATGATAAAGTGTCCCCTCCGGCTTCTTATTGTCCTATCGGCCATTAGTAACCTCATTCTTATAGGAGTAGGTGAACCCAAACCAAGCTTTTAAAACACAACAAGTGGCATCAAATTTATGCTTGCTCCCAAATCACATAACACTCTTGCAAACTCTGCATCGCTGATGGTAGAAGGGATGGTAAATGCCCCCGGATCCTTCCTTTTTTGGACTAAACATTTGGTAGTAATGGAACTACAATGTTGGAACTCTTGCGAAAGCTCTTAGCTCACCATGAACTTTTTCGTCACCAAATCCTTCATATATTTAGCATAACCAAACATCTTCTTCAATGCTTCAATAAGGGGAATGTTGATGGACAATTGTTTCAACATAGAGAGGAAGTGTTTCAATGTACGATCCTCCTCTTTTTGCTTGAGCCTTTGGGGAAAAGGAGGAGGAGGTCTTGGGTTAGTCTTGTTCTTTTCTTGCTCCTTCACCTCTCACCCTATTGTTGGACAAACCTTCTTCCTTAACCTTAACTTTTTCATCAACACTCTTTTTACGATCCTCATCAAAAACCACTTGCATTGGAGAGTCAATGGTACTCTTTCCACCCTCATCATAACCGCCATGAAATGTCCCTCATTCTTAGGATTTTGAATTGTATTTCTCGGCAAAGTACCTTTTTCATGTTGATTTAATTAGAGGGACACTTGACCAAATTATTTCTCGACTTTTTTGATGGCCACTGAATGAGACTCTATCTTTTGGTTGATACTTGAAATGTCAGACTTCATTTCTTTTCAAAGTCTTATCTTGGTTGTCGGCCTTCTTCAACAACTTACCAAATATCTCTTCTATCCTTCAATAGAACCAGCATCACGATTATAAGGAGGCATATAAGGACCATTTCTATACCCATTACTTCAACCTAACTCGGCTTCTAGCACCCTATCTCTCTCAAAATAACAACCATGGTTATCTCTATATGCACCCTCTCGATTGTAGTTCCAACCTTGATTTTAGGAACCTTGATGCCAATAGTCCAGATTGGACCCTTGGGTATTTTTCCAAAAACCTACCGCTTGATCTCTGACAAAGCAAGCATCCTCATCAAAGAAATGTTCTTCATAAATGGTTGCTCTAGGAGGTTGGTGGACTACGGCATAAACTCTCTCTTGGTTTTGTTTAAGCACCAAGTCCATACTCATGTAGAGTTGAGCAAGTTGTTGCATGATCTCATCATTGATTTTTGTTTGCTCCAAACTAACACTCACCGTACATGAGCTCCTTGTAGAAGCTCTCTCCCTTCGCCCCATTCTCTATTGGTCTTGACTACTTGCTCCATCCTTTTCGCTATCCTTGTGAATGGTTGATCTAAGAACATGTCTCCCATAATGGTATCAACACACGCTTGACTATTCTCATCAAGAGCCCTATAAAAAACTCTCCACTAAGGCATCGTCTATGATTTAATGGTCCGGAACAATTCTCAAGCACTTGATAAATCTCTCCCAGGTTATTTTATTAGAATCACCTGGCAATTGCTCAAAGTTATTGATTTGATCTTTAAGTTTGAGCTTTTTGAACCTTGAAAAGTATCTCTCCAAGAAGTCTCTTTGCAATTCTGCCTAACTGGTGATTGAGCTCTATCGGAGTTCTGACAATCATATTGTTGCATTACCGATAAGAGATAGAGGGAACACATGTAACTTGACAACATCTATAGAAGGATTTTGCATACCCATCACACTATTGCACATAAAAGCAACATTACGAAGATGACTGTGAGGATCCTCAGAAGGTAACCCTGCAAACAAAACACAGTTCTGAAGCATTTGAAGTAATCCGCTTGACATCGTTAACTTAATGTCGGCCAATAAAGGTGGAAACACTATAGCTCCTGTGACGTCCATGGCCATAGGATTCAATCGATATTGGTTCCATCCATCTATTTCTCATTGAAATCCCTATGGTATGGCCTATTTTCCCTTGGTGATAGACTTTTCTCTCTACCAATATCATTATCATTTTGGTCCATGACTTCATCCACTATAATATTCATATTTGCTTGGGCCATTCTCTTTGCAACATGTTAGATCTCAAGATTGATTGGAGCTAAGGGTCTGGCTTGGTTCCTTGTATTGGGCATACACCTAATATACCCTGCAAAAGATACTAAACTACAAAGACAAAAACAAAAGTAAAATACAAGAGAATTGAGAAACAGTTACTGGAGAAATCATGTCAAAACCTCGCCATATTCCTTAGCAATAGTACCATTAATTTTGATGTCCCTCAAAACGTACCTTTCACTTTGAGGATAAAGAGATCATCAATAGTAAAAACCCTAACCGAGGTTAGGGTCAAATCCCAAGGGAATATGGGGCTTTGCAACTTTGATTCACCAACAATTAATTCAAATATCAAACAACTCAATTCTTAAGGAATGGGGGGAGGGGGGTTTGCAATAATTGATGGAAAATTAAACTAAATTATTAAAATGGAGAGACTATCAAATTGGAGACCAACTTGGAAAATTGTGTTCCCCATGATTCACTAACTCAAACACCCTGGATAACACAACCTAAATTGGGACATTGCATGCAGGATGGTAACTTAAGTTCTTCCAACCCTTGGGCTAAAGTGAAGGTCAAATTTCACTATGGCACTTGGTTGGCTCCCATAGTGTGCGAAACTAACCATTACCCATTGTCCCAGTCAACCTCTCCTCGGTTGGTTTGGTTGATTGGACGAGAACATATCAATCAAACCCACTTTGCAATTAGAATCACAAGCTTGAGTAATGAAGTTAACCCACAAATGAATCTAATCTCCAAATTTGTGTCTCAAAAGATAAACCCTAGAAATTCTCTGTCAAAACCTTTCTAAATCTGTGTATATGTTGAATAATGAATCAAAGCTGCCCCTAAAACCCTAAAATATACTATTTATAATATTTACAAAAAGGTCCTTAAAATAATTAGAAAATTTGGTTGGCGTCTACTACGATACGCAGTTACGAATGGGTATTTTTCCAAAAACCTACCGCTTGATCTCTGACAAAGCAAGCATCCTCATCAAAGAAATGTTCTTCATAAATGGTTGCTCTAGGAGGTTGGTGGACTACGGCATAATGTAGGGTGCCCTACGAGTCATAATCGAGCTTTCGTGGTCAGCACTTGGTATTTTGGACTTCACTACTACGATCCACCTCTAAGAGTCGTAGTCTGGTCTACAACTTGTAGTGCCTTCTCATAGTCTATACTTGCATTTCTTGATCCAATTTTTAGCAACAGTGTTGACTGCTATGAGGCCTCTCTTTATAAGTCGTAGAAGGGACTATGACTTGTACCTTGAGGTCGTATAGATGAACTTCAAATTTTTAGTTTTTGTTGTTGAACATAGTTAACTGATACGAGATAGCCTCTACGATACATATTTTGGGCTACGACTCATAAGAGTGTCTGTAGTTTCTGAAAATCAGCAAAAATCTGCAACTTTTCCCAAAATCAAGCCAACCTGTATTTTCTGCAGAAACAAACACGAAAACACATAAAAACCATAAAAAGTTGCATTAAGAACACACAAAATCCCATGTTTTAGGCATCAAATGTTCTGTATTTTAACAGCACATCACAACTCAACTATGACAAGGAAGGGAGTATCAACAATCCACAGTCATTGTACAAGTCTAATACTAACAATGCATTGCCAGTACCCTCACAGAAAGAAGTCTCATATTTGACACTCAATGATGTTTTAATTTTTAACCTTGGGACTATGCAAGATCCCTCACTCTCACTAAAGATATCCATACATAATGTCTAACACCATAGGCTTTTCCCTATACTCATGACTCAGATCTTCAACTAACTAGACTAGGATCACTTTAGGACTTTCTCGGATTGTAACGTAGGCTCGGGGGGCTTTTGGTATGATATTATGGGAAACTATTGACTAAAGGCCCTCCTTGACACTACGTTTTTCTATCCTTTTGCCCTACCAACTCTGTTATTTTCACCTTATTCTCCCTTTTTCCTATTTCAAGATTTCCAGGGTGCCTTTTTTTTCATTTTTCAATTTTTTGCCTTGTTTCTACACTTCATTTCACTTTTTAGCTCACAACTAAGGTATCACATCTTTTTCTTGCACCCAGTATATAATTTTTCCTTTTTCTTCATATCACCAACTCACCCCCTTATTTTTGTTTCACCCTTACAACAGCCAACCTCAACATAGGCTTTTGGCCTGTGTTGAGGTGCACAATATCCGTCCTCAAAACTAGGGCAACTTTTGGTAGCTGCCTTCAACTTAGTTTTTTGCCTCAGTCAAGGTGCACAATGTTTAAGGAAGGACCAGGGCTAAGTTTAGGATTTTGCAACTAACAACGCTAGGTTAATCAGGTGTTTCCAAAGAATAGGTACATATTAGGCTCAAACATTAGGAACAAGGGATTATATCATCATTTTGGTTGGTCATTTTAGGCTAAGTGGACTATTTAAGAACAATATACTAAGATCCTTTCCTAATCCAATTAATCTACAATCTAACTTAGAGTAATAGGTCAAATTCTGAATTAGATCATTTTAGGCTAAGTGGAC
>DF358676.1:114511-125665 GCA_000787875.1 Solanum virginianum
CTCATCTATAGTAGCCCCGTTGACTAGATTGGCTCAGAACACTGTTGCGTTTCAGTGATCAGATGATTGTGAGGCAAGCTTTCGAAAGCTTTAGGATTTGTTGACTTCAGCATCTATTCTTGCCTTACCCAAAGAGGGATTTCCATATTTGGTATATTGTGATACTTCAGGTATGGGCTTGGGTGGTGTATTGATACAAAGGGGGAAGGTGATAACCTATGCTTCTAGACAGCTGAAGGTGCATAAAAATTACTACACTACCCATGACTTGGAGTTGGTTGTGATTGTGTTTGTGTTGAAGTTTTTGGCAACATTATCTTTATGGGATGCATTGTGAGATCTTTACCAATCACCAGAGTCTCAAATACACTTTTTCTCAGCCTAATCTAAACAAGAGACAATACAGATGGTTGGAGTTGCTTAAGGACTATGATTTCTCTATTTTATATCACCCAGAGAAGGCCAACATGATCGCAGATGCTTTGAGCTGAAAGGCTACTAGTATGAGGAGTTTAGTATTCTTAAGGGCTGAGGAAAGACCCTTATCTCTAGAGGTTCAGTCATTTGCTAGGCAGATGGTCCGCTTGGACATTTCTCCTCCTCAAAGTATTTTGGCCTTTATTGAGGCTAGATTTTCTTTGTTTGACTAGATATATGCTCATCAGTTTGAGGACCCCAATTTATGTGTGATTTGTGACAAAGTGTTGAAAGGTGAAGCCAAGGTAGCTATTATTAATTCTGATGGTATTTGGAGGGTTAATGGTAGAGTTTGTGTGCCTGAGGTGGAAAACTAGGTGAGATTGATATTAAAGGAGTCCCATTGTGCTAGACATTCCATCCATTTGGGTGTGGCTAAGATATATCATGATCTTAAATAGCGTTATTAGTGGCTTAGTATGAGGAGAGACATAACCAAGTTTGTGGCCAAGTATTTGAATTGTCAACAAGTGAAGTATAAGCATCAAAAACTCGGTGGATCGATGCAAAGGATGCCCATTCCTGATTTGAAGTGAGAGAGAGTGACTATAGATTTTGTTATAGTTTTTCCCATAGCCTTTGGCAAGTTTGATTCAGTTTGGGTAGTCATTGACCAACTGGCCAAGTCGGCACACTTCCTACCAGTTAGGACTAGTTATAGTGCGGAGCAACTAGCTAGGTTATATATCTGGGACATTATCAGATTGCATAGTATGCCAATGTCTAGTATCAGATAGAGGGTCTCTATTCACTTCTTATTTTTGGCGGGCTCTACAGCGTGGCTTAGGTACTAGAGTGGATTTGAGTTAAGCTTTTCACCCTCAAGCTTATGGTCAGCCAAAGCGCACCATTCAGGTGATGGAGGACATGCTTAGGGCCTATGTTATTGATTTTGGGGCACAGAGGAACTAGTACTTACCATCGGTAGAGTTTGCATATAGCCACAGTTACCATTCCAGCATCCAGATGGCACTATTTGAGGCCTTATATGGCTAGAGGTGTAGATCACTGATCGGATGGTTTGATTCGGGTTTGGCTAAGGTATTGGGTGTTGATTTTCTTTAGAATGCCATAGATTGGGTCTGACTGATTTAGAGTATACTTCTATAACCCAGAGCCGACAGAAGAGTTATATTGATAACAAGGTTAGGCCTCTTGATTTCTCTATTGGTGACAATGTTTGGCTAAAAGTTTCACTTATGAAAGGTGTGATGAGATTCGGGAAAAGGGGCAAACTTAGCCCCAAATTCTTTGGCCCTTTTGAGATTTTTAGAAGAATTGGTAAGGTAGCTTATGAGTTAGCTTTACTACCGAGATTATTTTCTGTTCATCCTGTTTTCATGATTTTATGCTCCGCTGGTACATTCCAGATGAGTCCCATGTGATTTCTTATGACTCTATTGAGTTCGATCCAGATTTGTCCTTCGAAGAGGAACCTATAGCTATTATAGACAGGCAGTTTCAGAGATTGAGATCCAAAGATATACCTTATGTGAAGGTTCAGTGGCAGCATCATTTTGCTGATAAGGCTACTTGGGAGTTGGAGTCTGACATGCCAGCCAGATATCCCAGCTTTTTAGAGGCTTCAAGTACTTCATTTTCCTTTATATACAAGGAAGAATATTATTTTTAGTGGTGAATGATGTAATGATCTGGTACATCTTTTTTTGCCTTATATATGAAAATTACTATTTTACCCTAAGCCTAATTTATGCCAATATGGATATCAAAATGTTTCTCTTGATAAGTAGTAACTATTATTGATAGTGGTTGACTAAATTAGAGGATCGATTTGAGGATTTGAGTTGATTGAAAGCTTATTCGAGTGCAGTTCCGACATCAAGGTAGGTTCGATTAGCCTTTCAGGACTGTATTTGAGTTATTGATCATGGTCATTCGATATTTTGTGAGATAATTATGCGATTTAGATAGATAATTGATTTGAAGTGTTGAAATGATAATGGAAAAGTGAATTCAGTTAAGTTGAATAGTGATATAATTTGATCCTATTGATAAACTGAGATGAATTTTAATGGGATGATGATGACTTGAGATGAACGATGATTAAATGAGACTTATAAGACTAATTGGCATGAGTGAGGTTCGGTATTATTGGCATGGTTGAATAATTTGGATGAGTAAGGTACAATATTATTGATATACTTGTATTGTTGGAACGAGTTAGGTCCAATATCATTAATATATTTGTATATTTGGGATGAGTTAGGTTGGATAATATTAATATTCATGCATACTGGAGACGAGTAAGGTATGATATTATTGACACTCTTGATTGTTGATATAACTATATATGATGATCTAAAATATGATGATGGTTTGGGCATTAGCTATGGCATTTGATATTAATCCTTGAGTGCATATGATCATTATGAGTTTCATGCCTCGGTATTCCTGTTGTAATGCTACTCTATATGTTTACATAAATATTTGGGTTGCACTGATGATTCACATTATTGTGTATGATTTGTATCATCCCTTTATTCAGGTAGGAGTCAAGGGCATTATGATTCACATTGGTACCATCCCCTTGACCCAGGCAAGAGGGAATGGTGAGATTTATATTTCATATACTTTGACCATAGGTAGGTGTCAAGGACTTGGCGTCATGATATCTATTGACTACGGGCAGGTGGCAAGGACTTGGCATCATGATACCCCTTGACCACGGGCAAGTGGCAAGGTTATGGCATTTTGATATTACCTTGACCATGGGCAGGTGGCAAGGTTGTGACACACTTAGTATTTAGACTAATGAGTTGTGCTATCATATTCATATTATGGTTATATGGTATTTACAAGTACATGAGGATATCTTAGCTCATTATTATTGCATATATTTTAGTCTGTACTAACCTTTTTGGATGCAAGGATAGGGTTATTTGTTATTACATGCTTGTTCAATTTCTATTACCTAGTCGATTGAACCTATTGGGTACATTTCTGTGTACTCACTTCTACTCTATTTTATCGCTACAGATCGAGCACAGGTACCCGTGCAGAGTAGCTGATTCACTCTTTTAGACTTTTCTCATCCACCTTGATCCTACCGTTGAGACTGGGACTTCAAGTTGCCACGGATCCTTGGGATTTCCTTTAATTTTCTTTTTAGACTTGTATCCGATTTTATGAGACAACCTTGTATTTTGTTTCATACATGTGTATTTAAACTTTTGTATTGCTTAGATGCTCTTGTACTCATGACTCCAAATTTTGGGAGATTCTTTATTATGTTATGTTGAGATGGCTTCCATTGAATTTCCTTTTCTTTTAGTTACAATCCATTTTGGGTCATGATAAAAGGGTGACCTAAAAACCTAATGACGCTACATCTGGAGGTAGAATTCATAATGATGGAAGGTCTACATCCATATTACGTGGATCACATAAAAATAAGATGTTATATGAACAAGTTTCTATTATTTAGATCTATAATTTATAAAATTGTCTTTCCTACATGACAAGCTTATGAAAATACAAACTATGATTTATGATAGGCTTCTAAATTCATGATAAGGATGACTTTTATGACATGTATTTCATGGAATTCTAACTTAGCATCAAAAGGACTTTGAGGTGGCCTCAACCCTAGGGGTCCTTAATAGAAATCTCTAGTCCCACAACTACATGCCACCATAGGATTTCTTTTATAAATATGGTGTTACTGGTGGACCAACATAGCATATGATTATCAACTTAGTAGGGTAGAGTATATTTGTAACACCTCCCATGCAACTCAAAAAATGCCCTATTGAATATTATAAAATTTGTGTTAGATTTCGCAAATCCAACTTTGAATTCTTTTCAGGAGACAAAATTGTGTAGAAAAGGGATGGTCTTTGACTTTTAGGTGGCCCGTATTGAAAATTAATTTTTCAGGTAAATTTAGGGCTTTCCAGTATGGTACATGACCAGTCACATCGCAAAATTGGTTCCTTATAGTACAAAAATGGCTTTAACTCATTCCTAGATCAAAACAGGAAAAAATTGAACTTTGCAAAAAAAATGACCTTGACCGAAACAAGTCCGCGTCGCGGACATGGTGCGCCATGGGTTAAAATTTTCCAAACTTTATTTGTTTCAACTAAGGGTATTTGTATAACAACCCAACACCTATATAGACGAGAATTTCCTATTATTCCTTCATTTTGAGCCCTAAATCTCACTAAAGCACTCCAAAAATCCTCTCCAATTCCTACCAAATCCTCCATTCAATCTCAAAAATTTTAAGAACTCTCTTTGGATTTCAAGAGCTCAAGTGAATCCTTCAAGCTTCCTCAAGTTTTCTCCAAGTAATTTCAAGGATTAAGGTAGGTGGATCTTCATTCATGGGGTCCTTCTACCCATGAAGCCCAATCCTCCTTTTTAATCAAATTTCATGATTTTAAGACTCAATACTTTATGGGTAATTTATATTATGTACTACGAACATGATTTAAGTTTGAATTTTTCAATTATTGATTTGATTATGCATGAACACCCATTGAGGTTTGGTATTATGATGGATTTTGTGACACTAAAGCTATATTCTCTATGATGCCATGAAAGAACTTGTGGGTTTTAGTCGAATTTCATGATGCTCAATTTGGGAGTTTTACTACAATGTTGGGGGGTTGTTTTGAATGTCTCTTAAATAACTTGATTTTACTCCTCTCATATTCTAAACTCTTGAATTGTATGGTTTTAAGTATATGTACATATATCTACCATGTTTTGATCAAGTTATGTGACAAATTTATATAATGTGAAAGTCTTATGACAAGAAAGGTCAATTATGAATGTTATGAATCTATAAACTGCTATTATGTGAGTTATGAGCTCATGAGAATGTTATGAATGATATAAATCCCTATCTTTGATGCTATGAGTTATGGCCTTAGATGAGCTACTCTTAAGTTACTACCATGAGTTATGAAATTATGTAAAATATGATTATGTATATGAATTGAATATTCCATAAGATTGTTGACCTAGCACTGAGAGGACCTTGGTTAGTAGCCATTATCTTATAACTATGTGCCATCATAGATTTGTCATATTGATTCCCTATATGGGCTTGTACCTACCATAACGGATATGTCGTAAGGTAAGGATATTGGTTGAACCTACTGAAAAAGGCAATATTGTAAGATAAGGATATGTTGTGAAACCTACAGAAAGGCCATGTCGTAAGGTAAGGGTATTTGGTTACACTTTCCAAAAAGACTATGTCGCAAGGTGAGTGTTTGGTCTACCTTGGCAAAGTAGACAACTCTTTATCCAGTGTGGAGTGAACTTCGGGATTCCAAGTAATAGTTTGCTTGGTCTTACATGTCGGTTATGGTCCCTTCCCACCTATGTATGATATGTCATGTGACTTGGTGATTCTTCATGCATATTTTGACTAAGCATCAATCATTCATGTCATATTGAGCCTATATCCGTTGATTATGATTATGCAAATTATTTAATTATGGATTATGTTTCCTTGTTGCATTGCAACCCGCATACTTAGTACATTTCAAGTACTAATATATATTTTTTGCCTACATGATCTAACCATGTAGGGACCAAATCTCCTATTCACCCTCCTCCTCTACATGGCTAGACAGATTAATAGAAGATTGCTTCATTTCGGGGACAACATCCACTTTCTCTCATGTTTTTTTTAAGACTTGTCTATTTATGGGTATTTACTTCTTAGGGTAAGCTTGGGAGATGTCTTGGTCCTTGTTTTACTCATGTTAGTGGTGTTGTTGGACATAGATATGTATGTTATGAGGTTGACTCCTAATATGTTTATGCTTATGTAATTATGGAAGACTCTCATAGCCCTTATTCCTTTCTGCGTGTTGATACTTGTCCTTGATATGGTGTAAAAGTCCTAAGCCCCTATTTACCCCATAAAGATAGGAGGGGTATGTATGACTGTCATAGTCCTTTTTCCCTTCTGTGTGTTGATATGACTCACATAGTCCTTATTCCCTTCTTTGTGTTAATATGACTCCCATAGTCCTTATTCTCTTTTGTGTATTGATACTTGTTATTGATATGGTATGGAAGTCCAAAGCCACTATGATTCCCATAGAGTGAGTCATATTTACCCGCCCCTTAGTCTTTATTTTCTATGTGATCATGCTAAACCTCTTCTTTATAACATCCTCATAGCTTGAGTCCAAAGTTCTTCTTCCCTTAGAATTATGTACTTGTTGTTTAATTATGCTTCCTCTTCAAGGATTTGTTATGTATGCTTAAGAGCCTTGTTTGGGGTCCTTTTGGGTTCCCCATCCATCATGTCACACTTAAGCCCTATTCTTGGATCGTGATACTGTCTTGGAAAGTAAAATCCCTTTTTTATTATATGAAGAGAGATTGGAATTCTATGTTATAACTCATATGGTCTTATTATCGGTTATGTTATATCTCACATATGTATGGTTCTTTTATGACTCACTATTTGACTATTTATGCTACTTACTCTCACATGACTTTCTTTATGATTCGCTTGTGCGTTGAGCATTCTCGTGCTTATTTATGTTGTTAAATAGCTATCCTATCATGAGATTTACTGGACTTTGCACTATATGGTTTATTTTTACTTTCATTGCCCACATACTAAGTATATTCAAATGTACTAACACATATTTTTTGTCTACATTGTTTTATAATATAGGAGAGGGTGTTCATTCTACTCCTCATTCACGTGGAAAGATTCTAGCATACATATGAAGATTGGTGGTGAGTCATCATGCTTCAAAGGCAAGCCTAATATTACTCTACCCTTGTCATTTAGATTTTGGATGTACTTGCAGACTATTTATATCATTTCATTTCTTGGTTGGAGGAGTGCTAGGAATATGTCTATAGTGCCCACCTATGTTAGATCTGGTAGAGGCATGATTGGATGTATGGAGTCAATGATATACTATTTTCTTTGGATTTAGTATGAGTTTCCGTATTTTTACCATATTTCTCTACCTTAAGTATGCTTGATATGCTAAGAGGCTTGGTTCGGGTTCTTTTAGAGATTCTAATCAAAATGTCACACCGAAGGCCTAACTTGGATCATGACAAATTTGATATCAGAGCATAAAGTTTTGAAGTGTCCCAAGGAGTCCAACATGTTACGCCAATTAGAGTCATATTCATGGGTGTGATACATGCATATTTATGAGTAGGAGGCTATGAGATATTTTAGAAAATCTTCACTTATGTTACTGCCATGCACTGGGATGGCAACTTTGGCGTGGCCGGCACTCAGAGACTATTGCTAGTCCCCAAGCAAACCACTTGGCCTCATCATATTCATTCAATTATCTAATACAGCGGATGATATTGGAATAAGGAAGACATAACAGTGGGCAACTCGATTAATTCATACATCAATGAAAGAAGGCCATAGGCCATCAAAACTAGTCTAAACATCTATGACATCACAATAGTATCAAGAAAACTCGAATCAAGAGGGAAAGACCCCAACATCAAACCATCACATTCTATGTCTATGAAATCTCTACCACTAAAATCTAGAAGGGTACCATAACAGGCCATGGCTACCATAACTCAAAGAAAACAAAATACTCAGTGAAGAAAAGGGCTCCTCCAAATGTAAGGAGGGTTCACCATCTCTGGAACCATGGATCTAAACTTCAATGGTGCACTTGTCGAAGTCCTCTAATAACTGTCTCTGCATCATGAAAATATGTAGACCTAAAATAGACTCAGTACATAGAATATACTAGTATGTAAAATGGCTAAAAAGAAAATGGGTAAAAACCAAAATACTCAAATCAAAGAACTCAACCCAATACATAGGTTCAACTCATCTCAACTCAATATAACATGCAAGTTAAAAATGAAATCATGCCTTTAAAATTAAACTCAATAGTATGCAATTCACAGCAAATTGTTCAAATTTTATAATAAAATAATAATTTTCATAAGATACTTCAGTATCCAACTTAGTGAAATCAAATATGCAATTTAGGGATTTTCTCTAACCGACATCCAATCCCATCACCTTTAGTTTGGTGATGCACAATAAAGGCGACGTCGTTGCCACGCCCATCCTAAACTTGTCATGGTAAAGGATGATAAAATTTTACCTTATGAATCATGATTCATCAGTCCCGTCTATCTTTTTGAGACATAAGTTACCAGAACATGCTACAAAACTATCATCATTGGCAAATGTTGTTCTGGGGTGTTTCCTCTTACCTAACTCGGTGCTCAATACTACTCTCAAAAATCCTCTTTAAAACTCATCTCAATCATCATCATCATCTTCTTCTTCCATCAATAAATATATATTTTGATGGACATAGATATGTATGTTATGAGGTTGACTCCTAATATGTTTATGCTTATGTAATTATGGAAGACTCTCATAGCCCATATATATTTTGAGAAAACATATTTACATCATCATCAATATATACTCAAAACGTCACTTAAACTCAATGCTCAATTTCATCAAAACTCGTCAAAAACATCAAATGTTTTCTTTTAAAAGCTCATGTTTCACAAATCTTTACATATCATCAAGACTCTTTCTCAAATCAATTCTATGCTCAAAACTCATTTTCATGCAAACTCAATAAAATATGCTCAAGAAATCATCCTTGCTCAATGTGCAAAAATAACCATCAAACTTAATTTGAAAAATGCACAGGAAAAGGAGTAAGGTATAATCATCAATTAAAGTTCAAGTGAATGAAAACATGAACATACACCCAAATCAAATACTCAAATAAACATCACCATCAATACATTTTTGTATTTACAAGGAACTTAATAGATCAATAGATATTTCAAAGACTCAACTCAAGAAAACTTTACTTGAACTGTCATGCCCCGAGTTCACCACCTAGGCATGGCCGACACCCAGAACTATCTTTGGTCCCAAGCGAACAACTTTGTCTGGCTACTTTACTCAACGAAAGACTTAAATAATAAAGGAAAGGCTTAAATATAATAAACTAAGAATATAGAAATGTTTGGATTATCTGAATAGTGACAATATCTCAATCACAACACAACAGAAGATCTGAAACTCTTGACATATGGTCCATGGAACCTCTAACTATAATAACCTAACCAACTACTAAAAATAAATGCTAAGAAAGAAAGTGTAGGCAATGACTCCAAGCCTCCAGCTGCTAAGAGGCATAACCAATAGCTAGATGGAAATGTTGGTCCTCAATGGAGCATCTACTGAAGGATTCTATCACCTGCGTCTGTATCATAAAATGATGTAGGTCTAGAGGACGTTAGTATATGGAATGTATGGTATGTAAGATGTCCAAAACAGAAACTCAAAATAAGGCACTATACTCAAAATAATTAAAATATGTCTCAAAATAAGGTAGCATAAGTAATAGATGCAGTACATTCTGAAAATAGAACACATGCTGAAAGTCTGTATGTAAAAACTAGCTTTCTTTAACTTGGGGAGTTACTCTAACCAACAATCACTGCTATGAGCTTTGTGATGATATGGCATCTAACCCACATTACCAGAGTCGTCCCATACTTTATCGGGTTAAGGAACAAAAACTAAGGGAGTGGATCCATCCTAAAACTGGGTCATCTCAATGGCAAGTGAGGAGTTTTACTCTTGGTACAATCCTATCCTATGTTGTCTACATAATTTATGAGTTCAAGTTATTATTACTCTCACTTATATCAGTGCTCAATACTACTCTCAAAATATTAATCATATGCTCATACTTAGAAGATCATTCCTGCTCATAGTATTCCTTCCTTCTCTTTGGGGCTTAGCCCAACTCTAGTTTTTCTTAAACTTCACTCAACTTAACTCTTTTCTTTATCTGAAATTTGTATCAAAGCAAGGTATTTCAACAAGATCTTTATTTTTAGATATCTTGCAAATACAAGAACTTTAAATACTTTTTAAACGTAAATCAAAACTATGATTATGATAACTTTTCATGAAATAGATATAGAGTTCTCATAATTACAACCATAACTGTGATTCTTGTCTCAGTAGCTTAACTTAGTACCAAAATTAATAAAAGATATGATTTTTATCCAAAAAAATACATGAACAAGTATTTGGATGAAATTGACTAGTAATGGTGGAAACTTTGATCTCAACCTATATTTGTGATCTTGGGTAGAAACTAGTGTTTAAAGATTCTAAAATAATAGTAGACTAACTTTTGGAGGGTCTTACATACCTTGAAAATCAACTTCTTGGAAGAATTGGGAAGGATTCTTAAAAGCCCTAACTTTGCCTCTTGAATATACGCTCTGAGTTCTTGGAAGGTTTTAATATTAATGACATGAAAAGTATCATTCTAGGGGTTTGTTTAGGTGAAAACTAACTAGTTCAGGCTTAAAAAGGGTGAGAAAAGTTGAAACCACCCTTTATTAGAAATAAAAGAAGAAAACTCACCCCGTAACACCATATCAGTGTCGCGCCTGAGGCGCAGACATGTGTATTTCATCAAATTCTCATAATACATTATTTTATAAGAGAAATGTCCATGTATAAGTCAGAATCCCAGGTGATTCATGCCTTTGGTGCACACTCACACAGGTTTGGTTATAATTACGAAAAATTTTCTTTTGACTCAATCGCTCTAAAATCCGACTGAGACCTCTTTCCCACTCAGTTTTCTATGCTGATTGCAAATCCAGTCTCTAATTTTCCATTGG
>DF358676.1:125722-144511 GCA_000787875.1 Solanum virginianum
AAATCCAGTCTCTAATTTTCCATTGGAGCTCGGGAAGATGCTTTATGTGCATCCTTTTTATGGGTATTTTGGTAATTTCATCGGGTGTCACAATATCTTCCCCTTGGGATCATTCATCCTCGAATGACAATAGTGTGAAGAATTTTTTCAAAACGTATAAGGTTATTTAAACTCAATTAAATGCAAATCTTCGAGATTAAGGTGGAAATTACCTTCACAATCTTCATTGAGGCTTATAAACAAGTGCGGATATTTGGCTTTCATATCTTCTCGTGCTTCCCATGTGGCTTCCTCAACAAACTGGTTTCTCCACAATACCTTCACTGAAGCAATCTCCTTGATCCTTAATTTGCGAACTTGTTGGTCTAGTATCTGCACTGGGACCTCTTCATATGCCAAGTTGTCTTTGACTCCAATACTCTCTAGAGGCAATTCTCAAGCATAGAAATGTGGAATCTCCCAAACACTTCTTAAGCACAAAAATGTGGAATACTGGGTGAATAACAGCTAACTCTGGTGGCAATTCTAATTCATATGCCCCATTACCAATCCTCCTAATAATCTGGTATGGCCCAAAATATCATGGACTAAGCTTCCCTTTTTCCCAAATCTCATAACCCCCTTCAGCGATGATACCTTTAGGTACACCCAATCACCTACCTCAAATTCCAAATCGCTTCTTCAAACATCAGTGTAAGACTTTTGTTGACTTTGGGTTATCATTAGTCTTTCTTGGATAAATTTCACCTTCTTCACAGCCTGATAGACTAAATCAAGTCCCATCAATCCTGCCTCACCAACTTCAAACCACCCATTAGGTGATCTACACCTTCTCCCATAAAAGGCCTCATATGGTGCCATTTGTATGTTAGCCTGAAAACTATTATTATAGGAAAACTCAATCAAGGGTAAGTGATCATCCTAGTTACCATTAAATTCTATCATATATGCCCTTAACATATCCTCAAGGGTCTGTATGGTTCACTCCGCTTGCTCGTCTGTCTGGGGATGGAAGGTTGTACTAAGATTCACCTTTGTACCAAGCCCTTTCTAAAATGACTTCTAAAATTGTGTTGTGAACTGGGCTCCTCTGTCTGAAATAATAGATATAGGGACCCCATGCTCATCTGTCTGGGGATGGAAGGTTGTACTAAGATTCACCTTTGTATCAAGCCCTTTCTGAAATGATTTCCAAAATTGTGTTGTGAACTAGGCTCCTCTGTCTGAATTAATAGGTATAGGGACCCCATGCAACCTAACAATCTCTTTAATGTAAAGTCTGGTATAATCCTCAGCTGTATCAGTCATCTTGATAGGTAGAAAGTGAGCCGACTTAGTTATTCTATCTATTATTATCCATATCAAATCGTGTTATCTATGAGATCAAGGTAAGCATATTATGAAGTACATATTAATCATCTTCCACTTCCACTCTAGAATTTTAATGTTCTAGGCCACACTGCAAGGTCTTTGATGCTGCACCTTAACTTGCCGGCAATTTGTGCATCTGGACATAAACTTTGTGATGTCCTTCTTCATGCCACCCCACCAATAAACTTCTTGTAGATCCCTATACATTTTTGTTGCACTTGGGTGAATAGATTATCTGGCATTATGAGCCTTAGCTAGGATCCTGTCTCTAAGGCCATCAACACTTGGCACACATAATCTGCCTTGGTATCTCAGGACTCCATCTCCCCTTTTTGCAAACACTAATACTTTCTATTTCTGAACATCTTCTTTCAGCTGAAGGAGGATAGGATCCCTATCTTGCTTTTCTTTCACCTCCACCACCAAGGATGACTCTGCCCCACTTTTTATAATGGCACCGCCCTCGTTGAAATCTTCAATCTGCACACCCAAGCAAGCTAGCATGTACACTTCCTTAGCTAATTCTTTCTTTTCATCCTCAATGTGTGCAGTACTCTCTATGCTCAACCTACTAAGAGCATTAGCAACTACATTAGCTTTACCTGGGTGATAGAGGATGCCCATGTCATAGTCTTTCAATAGCTCCAACTATCTCCTCTGCCTCAAGTTTAGTTCCTTCTGGCTGAATACATACTGCAAGCTGTTGTGGTATGTAAATACATCTACATGCCCACTATAAAGATAGTGTCTCAAGATTTTAAGAGCAAACACCACACAGCAAGCTCAAGATCATGAGCGGTGTAGTTCTTCTTATGGGTCTTAAGTTGTCTGGAGGCATATGATATCACCTTGCCTCTTTGGATTAATACGTATCAAACCCAACTCTAGAAGCATCACAATATACCATAAAATCATCAACTCCCTCAGGTAGGGATAAGACCAGAGTTGTGATCAGCCTAGTTTTCAACTCTTGGAAGCTCTTCTCGAAATCGTCAGACCATTTAAACTTAACCTTTTTCTGATTTAGCTTTGTCAAAGAACCTAAGATGGAAGAAAACCTCTCTACAAGATGCTTGCAATAAACTGCCAAGCCTAAGAAACTCCTTATCTTTGTTGGAGTTGTGGGCCTTGGCTAGTTCTTTACTGCCTCAGTCTTTTGAGAATTAACTTGAATGCCTTCGTTTGAAACAATATGACCCAAAATGCCACAAACGCTAACCAGAACTTGCATTTGGAAAATTTAGCATACAACTGTTAGTCCTCCTTAAAGGACTAACTTGAATGCCTTCACCAGAAATAATATGACCCAAAAACGCCACAGATGCTAACCAGAACTTGCATTTGGAAAATTTAACATACAACTGTTAGTCCTTAAAGGACTAAAGGAGAATTCTAAAATAGTCAGCATGCTCCTTCTCATTATGAGAGTAGATTAGGATGTCATATGAATACAATAACAAACATATCTAGATACGGCCTTAACATCCTATTCACAAGATCCATGAAAGTCGCTGGTGCATTTGTCAGTCCAAATGACATGACCAAAAACTCATAACGACCATAGCAGGTTCTGAAAATTGTCTTAGGGATGTCTCTTTCACTAACTTTAAGCTGATAGTAACCAAATCTGAGGTCTATTTTGGAGAAACAAGTAGCACCTTGGAGTTGGTCAAATAGGCCATCAATTTTGGGAAGAGGATATTGTTCTTTTTGGTGACCTTGTTTAACTGACGGTAGTCTATGCACATTCTAAGTGGGCCATCCTTTTTACGCACGAAGAGGACTGGAGCACCCCAAAGTGAGATGCTTGGCCTAATGAAACCTTTATCTAGGAGGTCTTTCAATTGTATTTTAATTTCCTTTAGCTCTAAAGGAGCCATACGATATGAAGGAATAAATATACGCTGAGTATCTAGTAAGGTATCTATCCCTAAGTCTATTTCCCTATCAGGAGGGACTCCGAGAAGATCATCGGGAAAAACTTTTGGGAACTCATTCAAGATTGGAACAGACTAGAGAATGGTGCCTCGATACTAGAATCTTTAACTCTGACTAGATGGTATATACACCCCTTAGAAATTAACTTTCTGGCTTTGAGATATAAGACAAACTGACCCTTAGGAAAAATTGAGCTACCCCTCAATTTTAAGACTGGCTCATTAGGAAACTAAAATTTGACCGCCCTGGTTCTGTAATCTATGGAGGCATAACCAGCATAAAGTCAGTCCATGCCTAGGATGACGTCAAAATCTACCATGTCTAGTTCAACCAAATCAACTATGATATCCTTATGATAAACTGATACTAGGAAACCCCTATAAATTCTTTGGGCTAGGATAGACACTCCAGTAGGAGAGGAAACACTAAAAGGCTCAAGAAAAGATTATGGGTTGATCTCAAACTTTATAGCTACATAAGGAGTCACAAATCACAATGTGGCACCTGGGTCTAAAGATGCATAGACATAATAAGTAAAGACTTTGAGCATACCAGTAACTACATTTGGGGAGTTCTCCTGCTCCTGTCAGGTGGCCATGGCATATAAGCAGTTTGTGCCCCCGCCTGTTCCTGATGTAGCACCTCTCAGGACTAGCTTACCCTGAGGTACTGAAGAAACTGATTGAGATATATTATCTCTCGTGTTCTTCAAAAAGTGCCCCACCTGACCACATTTGAAACAACCACTTGTGCCCATAAGGCACTCTCTTGGATGTAACATACCACACTTACCACAAACTGGGTAATGAGTCAATCCTTGAGCTATGCTCCCTTGTGACTGGCTAGCCTGAAATTTGCGATTCTATGATCCCTTCTCATTCCTGACCCTCAATATAGGTGCGCTAGCAGATTAGGGTGCTGATCTAGATATCTTAGGCTGAAAGGACAAGTGATTGCCATTTCCAGCCCCCCTCTTACTTGTCTCCTAGCATGATGTCTTGGCCCTCTTGCTTGTGAACTCCTCCCTACCCTGCATTTTCTCCTCCTCTACCTATTACACATAAGTCATCAAGCAAGCTATGTCCATATCCCCAATCAGCACAGCATTTCTACCCTCTCTCTTAGTCATCCAAGAGATTATCCTGACACAAATAAATCCATCCTAGTGCGCATGTCCGCCACCATCATTGGAGCATAATCGGACAGCTAAGTGAACTTAAGGTTGTATCTCACATGCTCATAACTTCCTAGTACAGATTCAGAAACTCCCTCACTTTAGCCTGCCTTAACTATCTAGGAAAATACTATCCCAGAAATGCCTCCTCAAAGACAACCCAACTCAAAGCTGGTGCCCCTTCTGCTCTGCCTTTTTTTCACTGATCAAACTAGAGTCTAGCTACTTCTTTGAGCTGGTAGGCAGCCAACTCAACCCGTTCAGCATCACATGTGTGCATAACCTAAAATACTTTCTGGAGCTCCTCAATAAAGTTCTCAGGATCCTCCTTCACATTAGACCCTGTGAACTCAGGTGGGTTCATCCTTAGAAACTCACGAACCCTGGTGATATTAGAACCATCATTCCTGCCATCTCTCTGTCGACCTCCCTGTGTAGTGACCGCTAGTGCCAAAGTTTAGTTGGCCTGGCGGAGCTCAGCATTTGAGAAATCTGCTTGCGGTGGTTGCTCGACAGGCATAGCTGGACCTCTAGGTCCCTCAAGAATTGGCCCAGGCTAGTTTGCATTCTGCCTGGCTGGCGACCTCTGCCTCTTGCTGGTCCAACGGCTCTATATAGAGGCATAATCTAAAAAACAAGGCATGAACACATGATTAGAAGGGACTTAACAGAGGTAAACTCTAAAGCACTAGAGGAAATAACAATTAATAGTGACACTTCCTAATGCCCTATAGCCTCCCTATTATGGATTGGCATGCTTCATACTAATAATACGGACTCTACTAGGTATGGTTCCATGGACTCCTTAGGACACTTGAACTTTGTGCTATGATACCAACTTTGTCATGCCCCGAGTTCACTCCCTAGGCATGGCTGGCACACAAAACAATCTCTGGTCCCAAGAGAACCACTTGGCATGGCTATTTTACTCAGCGAAAGACTTAAATTATAATAGAAAGGCTTAAATATAATAAACGAAAAATGTAGAAATGTTTGAATTATCTGAATAATAACAATGTCTCAATCACAATAGAACAGAAGATCTGAAACTCTTAACATATAGTCCATGAAACCTACTAGTGAAATAAATGCTAAGAAAGAATGCATAGACAATGACTCCAAGCCTCAGGCTGGTAAGAGGCCTCACCAATAGCTAGATGAAATGTTGGACCTCAATAGAGCGTCATCTAAAGGACTCTATCACCTGCGTCTACATCATAAAACAATATAGGTCCAGAGGACGTCATTACGTTGAATGTAAGATATGTAAGATGGACAAAATAGAAACTCAAGAAAAGGCACTCTACTCGAGAAATTAAAAACATGTCTCAAAATAAGGTAGCATAAGTAATAGATGTAGTACATACTGAAAATAGAACATATGTTGAAAGTCTGTATGTAAAATCTAGCTTGCTTTTACTTGGGGAGTTACTCTAACCTGCAATCACCACTATGAGCTTCGTGATGATACAGTGTCTTTGCTAGCTTCCAGAGTTGTCTCATACTTTGCCAGTGTAAGAAATGAAAACTAGGGGAGTGGATCCATCCAAAAATTGGGTCATCTCAATGGCAAGTGAGGAGTTGCAATCTTGGTACAATCTTATCCTACGCTAGCTACGTAGTTTATGATTTCAAGTTATTATTACTTTTACTCATATCGGTGTTCAATGCTACTTCCAAAATATTAATCATATGCTCATACTTAGAAGATCATTCTTGCTCACAGTATTAATTCCTTCTCTTTGGGAATTAGACCAACTCTAGTTTTTCTTAAACTTCACTCAACTCAACTCTTTTCTTTATTTGAAAGTTGTATCAATGCAAGGTATTTTAACATGATCGTTATTTTTTAGATATCTTGCAAATTCAAGAACTTTAAATACTTCTTAAACTTTACTCAAAATGGTGGTTATGATAACTTTTCATGAAATAGATATAGGGTTCTCATAATTTCAACCATAACTGTAATTCTTGTGTTAGTAGCTTAACTTAGTACTATAATCAATAAAAGATATGATTTTTATCAAAAAGAATGCATGAACAAGTATTTGGATGAAATTGACTAGTAATGGAGGAAACTTAGATCTCAACTTATACTTGTGATCTTGGGTGGAAACTAGTGATTAAGGATTCTAAAATAATAGTATGCTAAGTTTTGGAGGGCCTTACATACCTTGGAAATCAACTTCTTGGAAGAATTGGGAAGGATTCTTGAAAGCCCTAACTTTGCCTCTTGAATATACGCTCTGAGTTCTTAGAAGGTTTTAACATTAATGACATGAAAAGTTTCGCTCTAGGGGTTTATTTAGGTGAAAAATTACTAGCTCAGGCTTAAAAAGGATGAGAAAAGTTGAAACTACCCTTCCTTCAAAATAAAAGAAGAAAACTCACCCCGTAACACCATATTCGCATCGTGCCTGGGGTGTGGACATGTGTATTTCGCCAAATTCTTAAAACATATTATTTTCCAGAAAACGAGAGAAATCACCAAGTGTTAGTTTGCGTCCAAGGTGCGTCGCACCCTGGGCTCACATTCACACTGGTTCGGCTTTAATTACGAAAAATTTTCTTTTGACTTGGTCACTCTAAAATCCAACTGTGACATCTTTCCCACTAAGTTTTCTATGCTGATTGCAAATCCAGTCTTGATTTTTCCATTGGAGCTTGGGAAGACACATTATGCACACATCTCCTTTCTAGGGGTATTTTGGTAATTTTATCAGGCGTCACATGAACTCAATTTCAAAGATTCAACATGTGGGGTATGTGGATGAACTCAATACAATACTATGAGTAGCCTTACATCTCTGGGATGGAGAATAACACAGTTTCACAAGAATTTGACCCCAACTTCAAGATCCCTAACTTTCTTCTTCTCTTCTCCTAAAAAATAGATCTAGAAGGGGTTTTGCAACCCTTTCTGAGCCAAAAATACAATCTGATTTATGGAACTTAGGAGGGTTGGAAAAGGTTCAAAATGCCCTTCATGAAATAAAAGAAAAAAAGTTCACTTCGAAAGCACATATCCACAATGGGACTGAACACGGAGTGGTGTTTTTGGTCGAAAATTCTCTAAACGAGTTTTCCAACCTTCGTCAAAAAAAATTTAAAAAAAGCTAAGTGTGGGTCCATTACAATAGCGCATCGCGGGCTGGGCATGGACCAATATTGGTTCAGGATTTGCATCAAAAAAATATCTTTTGATCTGTTTGCTCTAAAAATTGACCAGGACCATTTTTATCACTTAATTCTTTGTGTTGATCATAAATCAGGCATCAGATATGCCATGGACCATGGAAAGACATGTTATACGCACAATTCTCCTCTAGAGGTATTTTGGTAATTTCACTAGATATCAAGGGTATTTTGATAATTTCATCGGGCGTTATATTTACGATCAATGTCATGCAGTAGAAATGAACTTTATAAGGCTTATATCTCAAACCAGTCAGAATGGTGGACAAGATGGTAACCTTACTACACTAGTCGATTAGTAGCCCAGTGCAGACATTTCTAATGTAGTATTTCACAATGCCATTTGGTTGTTGGCTATAGCTATGATTGTTTAATTAAATCACCAAGGGGGGATTCTCTTACAAGCCGCGATTGTGAGGAGGGGAAAGGAATACAAATAAGGCCTAAAGTGATAGTGTTTTATCTTCCACTAATGCCTCAATACCGAAGTTCAACAAGGAAAGATGCCCCTCTCCCCTCTATCAAAAATGTTATGGGCATCACCAAGAAGTGTGCATGACTGAGTGTGGTGATAGTAGGCACAAAATGAGGGATTATCCAGTGGCTACAAGAAATGGAAGGGATATGGCTCAGAGGGATAGTGCTAACGGGTCTTCTACTCCTACTTGTCGAGGGTGTGGTAAGATCTACTTCTGAAAGTATTTGGCAGGTATCGGTATTTGTTATGACTGTGAAGGAGTAGATTATAAGATAAGATACTATCCATAGGTGCATAGAAATGAAAAGGATACTCATCATCAAGCATAGGCTTACCTTTCTTTAAGTCCTTGAGCTCAGCATGGTACTCCATTTGTCATGTTATGAGTTTCTATTTATTCTAATATTATTCTAGGAATAGATTGGTTTTATTCATATTATGCTTCTATTAGTTGTATAAATTGTATTGTCAAATTATAATTCCCTTATGAGCTAGTTCTTGAGTGGAACGATAGTGATTTAGTGTCTAAAGACCAATTCATATCGTGCCTAAAAGCCCAAAGGATGATTTACAAGGAATGTATCTATCATCTAGTGTGGATGAGGGATATTATTTTTGGAACCCCTACTCTTGAGTTGATCTTCATTGTAAATGAATTCCATGATGTGTTTTTTGATGATTTATCTGGCATTCCTCCTAAAAGAGAATTTGATTTTGGCATAGACCTCCTTTTCGATACCCAACCTATCTCTGGAAATAAGCTCAATATGACATGAATGATCAATGCCTTAGTCAAATTCATTCATGAGGATAACCAAATCATAAATCATATCTTACTTATATGAGAAGGGACCATCACTGACAAATAAGACCAAGTAAGCTACTACTTGGAATCCCGATATTCACTCCATACCGATTAAGGATTGGTCTACAATGCCAAGGTAAATCAAACACTTACCTTATGGGAACTCCCCTATTTTGGAAAGTGCTTCACAAACACCTTACAGGAACATCACCCTTTGCGGTCATCATAAGAGAAGAGCCATACAGGAACACCAGCCTTTTTTGGACATCAAATAGCATGTACTTTACGGGAACCCCACTCTTTTTGGTAAACCATGCATCTAGATCTATATGGATCCATCAACCCACCACAAACCTATGGTGGCAACATAGTTATGGGACAACGGTTATCTATCAAGGTCCTCTCAGTGCTAGGTCAACTATCCCAAGATATACTTAAATCATACTTATAGTCATAATATGCAAAGCATTATAATATTATAACATCATAAAGTAGTTCTTCAAAACTAAAGCTTCATAATATCAAAATAGGGCTTCATATCATTCGTAACTTTCAAACCTTCTCATGGACTCATAACATGTTTATTAGCCCTTCAATATTCACAACATGCATAATTTCACATATCTTGCCATAAGACTTCCATCACATAGGGAGCTTAGTACACAACTTTAGTCAAAACATGGTGGGTATGCACATATTCTCAAAATCATGTGAATTTAAGACTTTTGGACATGAGGAGAGTACACAAGGTCTTTTACAAATCATTCAAAGTAACCTACCATAAATTTTGTGGTTGAACAGTAAAATTTGTAACTCATTTCATTTAGAGATGAATTTATATTAGCTACTAACAACTAACGTGCAGTAACGATAAAGTTAATAGCTAATTTCATAATTTTTTTAATAGTGTAGATACTATTTTATATGAAAATAAATAAATAAATATTATGGATACAAATAATTTTCTATTATCAATTAAGAAATATTATATGTTAAACTTCATGTTTGTGTTTCTTGGTTCTACAATCTACTTGAGCAATAAATTTAAATTATTTATATTTGAGATAGTAATGCACAATGACTTACAATTATTATATAATTCAATCAATCTAATAAGTAGATTAACTTCGATTCCTGATAAATTTATGTCATTATGCAGTAGTAAAAAATGAATTAAATGTCAAATTATAAAAGTTTCACAACATAAAGTGAATATTTCAATAATTAATGCCAACAAAATATACGTCAAAGTGCTCTAATAATATTTTTTACGAATGATTTTTTTAAATAGGCAAAATAATAAGATATATTGGCCCGTTTACCGGCCTTAAATTATCTAGTGTGTGTATATATATAGTGAACAACCTAAGGGACGAACACAGCATATAAACGAATGATACCAAAAGCAATTTAAGTTGTACTATTTTATTCTTTCCATAAAGCAATTTAAGTTGTACTATTTTATTCTTTCCACAAAAACAATTTAAGTTGTACTATTTTATTCTTTCCATAAAGCCATATAACACATGTACTATAATATAAACTATGTGTACATTTTTTTCTCTGCATAGAACAAGTGTACACATGCTAAATCTAATATTGAAATGTTGAGCACTACTCTCTTCGTTTAGAAGATTTAGAAATTTCTCCGTTGATTTTGGTTTGGTATTTGATCTGTATCTGATGATTGATGGCTGAATTTTTAAGATATTTATTGATATATTTATTTGGCTAATTTGGCAATGACTAATTGGACCAAATTCTATGTAAATATAGGCAAAAGTATACAAAATAGACCTAATTTAAAATTATTTATTCTTAATAGACTCAATCTAAATTATTTACCCTTAATAGACTCATGACCCAGACTATTTACCTTTTTACCAATTTATCTCTTTTAATTTTGCGTCTGACTTTAGCATAAATGTAATGAAATATACTCCAGTGGGGTGTGTGTGTATACACACACACACACATATATATATATATCATACCGGTATTATATAGAATGAGTTTAATCTTTTGTGATACTCCGACAGTATATTGATACTAAATTGGTATCATTTGGATTATGGTTTTTTTAAGAAACAAATAAAAAATTATTAAACTCTAAATTAGTGCAAAATATATTCATTATGATACCATATCGGTATCGTATAGGACTAGAAAATTACTAAAGTTTGAAAATTATTTATTAAACTCTAAATTAGTAGAAAAATATATTCTTGTGATACTCCATCGATATATTGATATCCTATCGGTATCATATAATTTGGAACTCTTTTTTTTAATAAATTAAATAATTAAGAGAAGACTATTAAAGTTATAAACTTATTTATTATATTCTAAATTAGTATAAAATATATTCTTTATGATACTTTATCGATATATTGATATCATATAGAACTGAGTTTAATCATCTATGGTACCTTGTTGGTATATGCATATCCTATTGGTATATCATATAAGATGGATGCTGATGTCAGCACTCGAATTTTAATATTAGGAGCATAAATTTTAATAGTATTAGGCGTATAAAATGTAAGGGGTATATGGATGTAAATAGTTTGTTTTAAAGGGACATTAGAGTATCACAAAGGATTGAACTCATTTTATATGATATCGGTATGACATATATATATAGCTGGAGTATATTTCATAGTATTTGTGCTGATGTAATTGAAAGAAAGTAAATAGTATTTGACCAATTTTAATAATTTTTAAAAATGGATCAATTTTTGTATAAAGCAAATGACCGAGGGGCCTTTTGTATAATTTTCTCTATAATATTTCTTTTATGTTATGACATTTTTGTGCCAACTAGTCCATTTGTTTAGGAGAAAACTATACAAATTACACCCAATTGTGAAATTGTTTTCTCAAATTGGATCAAAATTCAAATTATTTATTTTTAATGGACTTATAGCCATATTATTTACCCTCTTACTCCACTTTGTCCTTTTTTATTTCGCCTATCAACACAACATAATATAATTGTTATGAATTAATTTTTCGTCATACTGTGTTGGTATATTGATACCATACCAATAACATATAGGATTGAACTTAATCCTCTGTGATACTCTATCGGTATTTGATATCTCGGTATCATATAGGATTTGACTCTTTTTTATGGAATAAAAAAGAAATAGTTAAAAAAATTATTAAACTCTAAATTAGTAGAAAATATGTTCTTCTGTGATACTCCATCGATATATTGATAACATATCGATATCATATAGGATTGAGATTAATCTTCTATGATACACCATCGATATATTGATATCCTATTAATATTATATACTCCATCATTGATATCATATTGGTATCATATAAACTGAACTTAATCTTTTATGATACTTCATCGGTATAGTGATAGTATATCGATATAATATAAGATTGAATTTAATCATCTATATGTATTTTAATACCCTATCAATAATATATACTGTGGACTAATGTTAACAAATGAATTTTAGTAGTAAATAAATTAGAAGAGTATTAATTATAATTAACTAGAAAGACATTAATTCGTAAATAGTTTGGTTCAAAGTAATTTTCCCCTTTTTTAGCCTAAAATGAACGAGCCCAAAAGCGTGACCCAAGGTCAGTCCCTATACGAATCTCCACTGCATGATATGTTACTTATAAAAAAAGAAAGATATTTTTTTTTAAAATCACATTTATTATAATATCTTTTTCCATGCCAAAATCGCCCCCAATCATGATAAGATTTGGTTAAACCATTAACCAATATTTATCAATAAATTAATAAGTTAAATATTATATTGTACAATTGAATTGCTGAAATGCATACATATTTACTCTTAGTTATATATTATTTAACCCCTTGTTTTAAGCAGGGAAAAGGAATTAATTCTCCCCCAAGTTGTCTTCAAAAGTCATTTACACATTGTAACTATTTAAGTAATTTATTACACACTTATATTATGCCAAACTGAATTTTTTTACTCGTTCCTGCCCAAACCCCAGATGAGATGCACTCTCCCTCTGATAATGTCACATATTAAATGAATTTCAATCCGACTAATTGACCCAAACCCATTTTGTTTCAACCAAGCCCATTTTATTTCACCCACCCATTTAATTTCTCCAAGAACACTAAATTCTAATCAACAAATTTGATCATAAATCTTTGCTGCTTGACAAATTAAATTGTAAAACCAAGCCTAAAAATCTCTCACACCGATAAATACTCCCTAAATTTATCCCAAAAACAAATAAATCTAGTGATCAGAGTGACAAAAAACAGGAAGGAGTCGAGTAGCATCAATTATCACCTACAAAGGCTTAACAGAGGAAGTAACTTGAATACACAGATGACTTCTCCAAGTTATCAATGAGGAATATTTTCCCAGAAGGTTAGCACAAATTTAGAAGCTATTTATTTCCAGAAGGAACAAAAACAATTTTGAGCTGACTCACAATTGAAAACTACTTTTACTTCCCTAAAATTCCCAATAACTAAAGTATCTACTAATTTACTAAAATTTGAGCTTCCCAATTGCATTATCCTGGAAAAGAAGTCGATTTAGATGGTCTGTCTCTCTTTATGAACCATGCGACGGGCAATCTTAAAGACGTATTAGCCTTTTTGGCTAATGATTCAAAATGTTTTGCACGTTTCTTCTTTGTTCCATTGGAAGACTCACTGTTAAGTTGATAAGCTTTTCCTTTCTTCTTTTGCTCATTCACAAGGGACATGGGCAAATTACTTTTGTTCAATATAACATTGTACTTGCTAGAAAGCGGACCATGGATCTCTTCTCCAAAGGATTTCAATTTCTCCTGACTAATCACTCGAGTATTGATGAACCAACGGCTATCTGGCTGCATTCGCGTTGACGGAAGCTTCTTTGATTGAAAATCATGCTTCAATATTTTGCCCTTCCGATCACGTTCGGCCGACTTTTATACATCTTGAGCCGTCGAGTAGTGGCGGAGCTACAACTGTCACTTTTATTCTTCGCCATTTGAGGGGAGAAATGAGAAGTGAAAGATTTTGGATTTCTGTCGGCAGGAGTTCGATGAACGGTAGTGAGGTCGAAGGTGGTAAGGGGGTCTGGGTTGTTATTCCCCATTTCTCCAACAATAGTTGAAAAATTGGGTTGGGAGGTGTGGGTTCTATTTGTTAGACTTTTAAATGATAATTTTAGTTAAAAAAATAAAAAATCGATTATATTAGATGCAGGATGCGTTAATGGAGAGTGACAAAAATGCGGTTGGGATTTGGGGTCGGAAGGGTTAAAAAAATTCACTTTAGCGTAGTATAAGTGTATAATAGGTCACTTAAATAGTTAAAATATGTAAATAACTTTTCGGGTCAACTTCGGAGAAGGGGAGGGGATTATGCCTTTTCCCTTTTAAGTACTAACATCATATATTTAAACTTAAAAAGTAGTTTCACAACACATCATACCTACCTAATTAAATTAAATTATTCAATTTCATATATTCGAACAACTTGATCATTTTGTCTCAATCAATATGTCGGTTGAGGCACACCATTTATCATTTTAAGCACTTCATTTTTTTCCCCTTCAAAATTGTGTTATTAATTCATTACTACTTACTAAAATACTTGTAATATTTTTATATTGATTACACGTGCAATGCTTGTGTTATTGACTAGTATATAATATAATCTCAAATAAGTATATTTAATATAAGTATTAAATTGAAGCAAGGAATAACTAGTGAAATATTATGATGCAGGATCATTTGACCTTTCTCTATGTGCTCTCGGCGCACGTTAATATATATTGCTGGAAGTGTTACAACAATAGCAAAGGTCGAGGACGAGGACAAGGACGAGGAAGACCTAAGAAGATACCGATAGTTACATTTGGAAGCTCACTAGTATCAGGAAATAAGCCTTCTGAGAGAATTGGAGCTTCAACACCTGAGAACTTGACTCCTTCGAATGGAACAGTAACTGAAGAAGAAGGCAACGAGCTGAAGGAAGGATCAAACAAGCAGGATAAAGCTTGATCTGCAGTGGCTCGGCTGGATCTCACAAACCAATTACCTGAAAGAGAAAAGAACAGGAAATTTCAGAAGGAACCAATGGAACAGTAAACAAAGCAGATAGATTTGAAGAAGTAAAGAGCCCAGCTGATGGATCTGATGCTGAAACATGGATAAACCACATGGATAAACCTATTCACTAAGAATAGAGCAGCTGAAAAGGGTATGAACTTAGACTACATAACTTCTAACCTAGTTAATAGGCAACAAGTAGTGGAACTGGCACAGGATGAAGTTGACAAGGAGCTACAAAAGTGGAAATCCTCTCTAATTGCCTAGTTCATAGGAGAAACTCCAGGATTCAAAACAATGCAAAGATATGTACTACAAATTTGGTCAACATTGATGCAATCAGAGCTATATTTACATGATGAAGGCTACTACATCATTAGATTCCAAGACATGAATGACATGAAAAGATATTTTACAATGGTCCATACACAATCAACAATAAACCTATTATCCTAAAGCCTTGGACAGTTGATTTTAGCTTGGAGAAAGAGTTTCCCACATCCATTCCACTGTGGGTGAAGTTCCCAAATCTACCAATGACATGTTGGCGTAAAAACTCTCTGAGTAGGATTGCAAGTGTTGTGGGGAAACCTATCTATGCAGATGAGTGTATAGCAAATCAAACTAGAATCTCATTTGTAAGGATGCCGATTGAAGTTAATATCACCAACCCTTTTCCTAATGAGATTACAATCAAGGAGGCAACTGGAAGACAGATTAAGCAGGCCATCACATATGATTGGAAGCCAAAATATTGCCCCAAATGCTCTGTGGTAGGGCATTGCTGTCCTCCAAAGAATCAGGATCAAGGAAATGTAGAGAGAAAGGCACAACTACCAAGAAAAGTGATGCAAGGATAGAGAAGTAAAGGTCCCATTAAGAAGGCTAAAGAGAATAACAAGCAAGTATCGGGGGTGAAAATGCAGCAGACTGCCAACAGGTGCTAAAAACACCTCATAAGGCCTCAAAAATGGTGGAAATAAGACAAAGCCCAGAGTATAACCTGACTAACTTTTCGGTGCTCTCATTACTACTCAAAAATGCTTTTGGAAGCCTAGTCAATAAGCCTTGGGAAAGAAGTGAGCTAGGTACAATCCCTCCTGAGAAAGGAGGACCCTCGAAAATATTTTGATGACTTGGTTAGTTTGGAACGTTAGGGTAATAAATAAATGGCATAAACAAAAGGAGCTTAAACTCTTTTTGAAGAGTAGGAAAATAAAGCTTGTTGGCTTAGTGGAAACTAGAGTAAAGCAACACAACCAAAGCAAGATCTGCAACAACATTGTTCCAGGTTGGGGGGTGATTACTAACTATCAACATAGCAATAAAGGTAGAATCTGGATTGCTTGGGATCCAAATATCTATAGAGTTAATCATATAACAAGTTCTAGCAAGACTATTCATTGCACTGTTGATGAAATTGCAGGGGACCTATCTTGTGAATGCACAATAGTTTATGGATTTAAGTCCATTGAACTGAGAAAACCACTATGGGATGAGTTGAGGAATCTGGGACAGAACATCAAGAAACCTTGGCTAGTGTGTGGAGATTTTAATGTTGTTTTACACTCGAATGATAGAGCTTTTGGAAATCCTATAATATTAGCTGAGATTAGAGATTATTCAGAGTGCCTACAAGATATTATGGTGGATGAATTACCATGGAAAGGGGAGTACTACACATGGATAAACAAACAAGTGGGAAATGCCAGAATATGTAGTCAAATTGATCGAGCATTTGGGAACCATGACTGGTTGATGCAGTGGGGGCAGGTCCAAACAGAATATGCCCTTCCTCAGTTGTCAGACCACACACCTATGTTGTTCACTATGATAGGAGCACATCACACAGTTAAAGACTCATTCAGATTCTTTAATGTATGGGTAGACCATCTTGATTTTATTAAAATTGTGAGACATACATGTAGGGAACAATTAGCTACTGAACCAATGGAAAACATCTGGAAGAAGCTAAAGAAATTAAAGGATCCACTCAAAGCACTTAACAGGAAAGAGTATAAGGGCATAGAGCAAAAAATCTCCAAGGCACGAGAAGATGTTCAACAATTCAAGACCTGCTCAGGAAGAATTACACAGATGCAGCTGCAATACTAGAAAAAGAATAGATCCAGGAACTAGAAAAATGGTCTAACATTGAAGAAAGTATTTTAAGGCAGAAAGCTAGGACAAAATGGATCCAATTGGGAGATGCAAACAACAAGTTCTTTTCAGCAGCTATCAAAGAGAGGATCCAAAAGAAGCAAATCATAGAGATAACATCCTTACAAAGGATTAAGCTGACAAAGCAACAAGACATAAAAGATGAGATTCAGAGATTCTATCAGGGACTAATGGTAACAACAACACAAACACTACCAGCAGTCAGTGCAGAAGTTATGAGGAAGGGACCAGTGATAAATCAACAACAAGGGATAACATTGTGCCAGCTAGTAACAGATGAAGAAATCTGCTCAGGTCTAAAGTCCATTGATGATGATAAAGCACCAGGAGTAGACGGATTTAATGCTCTATTCTACAAAAAGGTATGGCTTTTGATTGGAAAGGAAGTTATTAGCAGTCACAAGATTCTTCAATAATGGTAAGCTGTATAGTGCTATCAACAATACATCTATCACACTAGTACCCAAAAAACCCAACGCAGCTATTGTGAGGGAGTACAGGCCCATAGCCTATTGTACAGTTTTGTATAAAGTCATTGCTAAGATCATAACAACTAGGCTTCAAGGGGTGATTGCAATAGTGATTAGTGAAGCTCAGTCAAGGTTTATTCCAGGAAGAAAATAATAGATAACATCATCCTGACAATTGAACTAGTTAAAGGATATCAAAGGAAATATATCTCACCTAGATGCATGGTTAAGATAGACCTGCAGAAGGCATATGATTCAGTAGAATTGGTGTACTTGGAATAAGTGCTAAAGGAGTTATGCTTCCTTGCCAAGTTTATAAACTGGATAATGATATATGTTAGGACTGTTTCTTACTATATAGTCATCAATGGAGAGCCTAATACATCTTTTAATGCTGATAAGGGACTAAGGCAAGGTGATCCCATTTCACCCTATTTGTTTGCTATGGCAATGGAATATCTAAGTAGCTTACTCAGCACCATGAAGGATCACAAAGACTACTCTTATCACCCAAGGTGTGCTAAGCTGAGGATATCACATTTGTGTTTTGCAGATGATTTGCTTTTGTTTGCTAGGGGTGATATACAATCTGTTAGCATATTAATGACTTACTTTGATAAATTTGCACAAGCTTCTGGTTTGCAAGTTAATAAGGATAAGAGTTCTATCTATTTTGGTGGAATCTCAAGGGAGGAACAGGAAAACATCATCCACCATACTAGTATGACACTTGGTTAGCTGCCTTTCAAGTACTTAGGCATCCCTCTTTCAACTAAGAAACTCACATTGAACTAATGCTACCACATGTGGATAAAATAGTGTCTAAAATAACTACATGGTAAGCAAAGAAACTATCATATGCTGGGAGACTACAAATGATTCAGGCTGTACTCTTTGAAATTCAAGCTTATTGGTCCCAACTTTTTCTCTTTCCAGCCAAGGTTCTCAAACTTATTGATGCACACTGCAGGAGCTATCTATGGCCAGGTACAAGCTCTATTACCAAAAGAGCTCTTATAGCATGGGATAAAGTATGTACCCCAAAGTCAATAGGAGGACAAAACTTTATTAATATTAGAATGTGGAACAAAGCTACAATAGCTAAAACGCATTGGGA
>DF358676.1:148657-159626 GCA_000787875.1 Solanum virginianum
AATGTCAGTGTGAATTAAGTCTAAAGGATTTGAATTCCTTTCAACTGACTTATAAGGATGTTTAACATACTTAGATTCAACACAGATTTGACATTTAGATATATTACACTCAAATTTAGGCAATATTTCAAGATTAATCATTTTTCACAAGGTTTTGTAATTGACATGTCCTAAACGAACATGTCATAAGTTATTTGACTCCAATAAGTAAAAAGAAGCAGATTTTCCATTAATATTGGCAACACCCATTACATTAAGTTTGAAAAGGCCTTCAGTGAGGTAGCCCTTTCCTACAAATATATCATTCTTACTAAGTACAAACTTATCACTAACTAGTACGCACTTAAACCCATTTTTCATGAGTAGTGCGGCTGAAACTAGGTTCTTCCTAATTGATGGAACATGCATGACATTGTTGAGAGTCAGCACCTTGCCGGATGTCATCTTCAACAGAACCTTTCCATATCCTTCAACTTTGGCTGTTGTAGTATTTCCCATGTATAGCTCCTCGTTAGGTCCAGCAGGAGTGTAGGTTGTAAATGCTTCCTTAACGGCACACACATGTCGAGTGGCGCCCGAATCAAGCCACCACTCTTTTGGGTTACCAACCATATTGCACTCAGATAACATTGCACATAGGTCATCAACATCTTCCACCATGTTTGTCTGACCTTTATTTTGCTCTTTGTCCTTCTTAGGGGCACGACAGTCGGGAGCTTTATGGCCTGCTTTACCACAATTATAACAGTTTCCCTTGAACTTTTTCTTGTTAGGATACTTTTCCTTTCCAGAATGCTTCTTTCTCTTATTGTTCTTTTTTGGAGCAGCATCTTCAACGACATTTTTCCCTTCAATCGGTGAACTCTTACGGTACCTCTTCTCAGCAGTTTTGTTATCTTCCTTGATCTTGAGACGAATCACAAGATCCTCCAACTTCATTTTCTTTCTCTTGTGCTTAAGATAATTCTTGAAATTTTTCCATGAGGGTCATTGTACAAATCATCTTCTAAGGCACTCAAAATGTAACCTTTGCACAAAAAATCAGCCTGTTTCCAAGCCTCAGTAACCATGAACTTCTGGTTGTCAAGCATGTCGGCGGCAGGCACAAGAGGGTCCTCAGATTTTATTTCTTCAAATTGCGATATAGTTATGAACTTTGGTATTCCAACGAAGTTTTTTGTACCTTCGAGTCAGAATACTAATATTCATATGGAGTAGAAAACTATAGAAGTTTAATCTCCTTAAACAGAATACAGATTATATATTAATTTCCTTAAGATTGTTATCAATCTGTATTACAAAAAAATAGGAACAGTATCTGAATATTATGTAAGAACAGAAATCGAGCCTACTGAATGCACAGTGTGTCCTTAAGAAAATTATTCCCCTCAATGCACCGAGGTGTTGGAATCTTTCCTCCCAGGATAGAATGATTTACTTTCCAAAATAGCAGTACAATAAATTAAGGTGACTGCGAACCACTCGAAGGTAGTATATCACACGAGAATTATAAGAAGTGCAGGAAAGAAGAAAATGGATGTCAGAGATTTTTCGTAAGGAACAATTCTAAGGATCAACAGAAATATATAGCCTATTTGGGAAATGATTTACAACTTTTCGGAAAAGGTTTGCAACTTTTCATGAAAGGTTGCAACCTGTCAGAAAAATGGAGGGAATATATAGCCTGTTTGGGAAACGATTTACAACTTTTCAGAAAAGGTTTGCAACTTTTCATGAAAGGTTGCAACCTGTCAGAAAAATGGAGGGAAATGTTTTTAAATTAATCCGAAAAAGAAAAATGCTGGTCAGACAACATGCGAATACGGGTCACTAACAGGTCAGGATCTGAAAGATTATTAATCAATCAGATCATTTGACCAAATCCAAATCCAAATCCAAAGCCGAAGCCGAGCCGAGCCAATGACGACGACGGCGCCAGGGGTCCTTTCCCCCTCAACCCTTTTAGCACCTAAAGTAGGTGTAATTTAATATATACACCTCTCTTTTCCTCTTTCTTTCCTATGTGGGACAAATGTTTTAATCAAAGCAAAAGGGACTTTATACATTCCCTTCACTTTCCATCCCATCATTTTCCATTCACTAATATCAAAACCCAACAGTAGATTCACTCATACTACATCAAGAGCAACCCCTTTGCTACAGCTAGCATCCCTACATAGGCTTCTTGGATGGTTAAAAAGATCATTGAGGCTAGAGCTACCCTGAACTACATTCAGCTAGATATTCAAGGGTAATTCCTATCAAGGCAATATACCACAAGCTACTAGGTGATAGCCCAAGAGTTCCCTGGAAATCACTGATACTTGGTAGTAGTGCCAGACCAAAGGCAAAATTCATTTTATGGCTGCTATTGCATGATAAATTGATGACAACAGATAGATTACAAGAATGGGAGATTGAAATGGACTGTACCTGCAAGCTATGTCAGCAACAGTTAGAATCAAGGGACCACTTAATCACACAATGCTATTCACACGAACTCTATGGAGAAGACTCAGTCAATGGTTGTAGTGGCAATTGAATCTAGCAACAAATTGGGGATCACATTTAGCTTGGCTGATAACTTCTTCAAAAGGAAAATCTACTAGCATCCAAATCTTCAAATTGATGTATGCAGAAATGGTATATGAGGTCTGGATTGAAAGGAACAGGAGAATTTTCAACAAGCAAAGCAAAGGAAGAGAAGAATTGGCAAGGGAAATTGCATTCCTATGTAGTGTTAGAGCAAAACCTGCAATTAAGAAAGAGAAAGCTACAGCTACTAGTGTTTTAAAATGTAGGAGATGTGAGGTAGTTAAGTAGTTGCACTCTGAGTTTCTTTCTTGAGATAGCAATTGAGATGAAATTGCTATAGCACTGTATTGCTTATTTGGTGGTTAATAAAATTATTAGTTACTAAAAAAATATAAGTATTAATTGAACTTCACTTAATACTTTGTTGTCAATCTTTTTCTAATTACTAGTTTAGTGTACGTGTTTTGCACGTGTGCATTGCGTCAACCGATATATGAATAAAGAAAAATACACCTAAAAAAAATATTAACCTTACACTAAATATAATATTTGTTAAATAATATGACAATGATTGTGATTATATTGATTCAATAATTAAATTCAATATTTTGTAAATGAACAAATATGATGAATTTAGTTATAATATATTTATAAATAATGTTGATATTTTATTGTATAAAGGTACAAATATATTAGGTAGAATACCACAAAGTGATGTCAACCACTAATTAATATACTAATATCTTGCTTTTCAAATATCCTCCTATTGTAATAAATAAATAAATTTAGCTCGATCAAAATATTCTTGAATATAAGAGGAAGCACATGACCATTATATATAATTCACAAACTCAGTAAGAGTTGTATTTCATTTAACGTCCCTTACAATTCAATTCTTAAATCAACACCACTCCCTTTCAACATCTAAACATCCCTATATAATAAACAAAGTTATCAACCAACATATATATAATTAAAGCAAAATTTGATATTAACTCTAACCAGATATATATATTAATCATAATCGTATGTATATGATATATACAATGAAAGGAGAGGGGTGAAAGAATGGAGTGTGGGGATTGATCAATTTGAATCTTATCATTACACCGTAAGAACATATATTTTATAGGTCTAGAGAAGAAGTTATCAAATTCTAAGAAAATAAAATAAAAAATAGAAGTGAATTTAGCTGCTATTTGTGATATCAATCTCATTATCGAAGGGTAACACTATGAACAATCTCCTTGTGCTTTTCCCATCAAGACGTTGTACAAATTTAGTCTGGGTCATATGGCATAATAAAAGAATATCAATTCACCATTGAGAACACTAACCTCAAAAAAAATTAGTATTATGAAGAGAAACTTCATGATATTAGATGAAAATTGAGAATGCATATACAAAAAAGTAATTCAACAATAAAAAGTTAACTAAAAATCCTTCTCATAGAGAAAGAGCAGTAATTAAATCAATGGAAATCACTATATATACATAATGGTGCGATATAGTATCGCCTTAATATTGAACACCTGTAAATAAAAAAAAAAAGAGGAGTAAAACATATGGCAACCAAAAAACAAAAAAAAAAATATATAGTCATTATCCGCAAGATATTAATCTTCAATAAAACAATCACAACACAAAAAATACTACATAAATTTACAAATTGTATAGTAAATAAACTCATCAATAAAAGAAACATTGATACATTAAGTAAAGGCCAAACACATCTCTAGCCCCTTAAACTTCGCCTCAAATGTCATTTCAACCTTGTTCCATTTTAACCCTTCAACTCTGTTTTTTATATTTCATTTTGACACTTTCATCCAATAAATCAACAAAATGGGGGAGAGTGTACTTCACATGCCAAGACATGGCATAAAAGTCAATTAAAAATACATACACAACCCCTCTAACTTGACTTTATTTTTTATATTGACATTTTCTCTTACCTTTGTTCTATTTTAACCTTTCAACTTTATTTTTTATGTAGCATTTAAACATTATTACTAATTTTACAATTTTATCTTGCCTTTGTTTTATTTTAACCTTTCAATTTTATTTTTTATGTAGCATTTAAATACAATTACTAATTTTATAGTTTTATAATTTTTTTATTTTTATATTTATTCTTTATTTTTATTTTTTTATTTTAATATCGACGTTTGTCCGTTAGATTCAAAAATTAATTCTTAAACAATTAACAGACAACTTTTTAAAAAAATAATATCTTTTTATAGTTTCTCTATAATTGTTTTTAGAAAAAAATAATGAAGGAAAGTGTGTTGGTTTCTTTTTTTAACTAATTAAATAATTTAAATAATATAAGATATTTTTATTTTTTTCACATTCAAGCTTTGTGGATTTAACTCAAATACTAGTTTACAGTTTTTGTATCCACAAAGCTTTGTGAGTTAAATCTACAAAAGCTTGAATATGAGAAAAATAAAATATATGATGTTATTTAATTTAATTGATTATTTAAAAAAGAATACCGACATACTTTCCTTGGTTATTTAAAAAAAATAAAAATAAAAAAATATATATATATATATAGAGAGAGAGAGAGAGAAACTCTAAAAAAAAATTTAAAAAAAAAGTTGTCTGCTAATTCTTTAAGAATTTTTTTTTTGAAAATTAATGGACAAACGTTGATATTAAAATAAAAAATAAAAATAAGGAACAAATATAAAATTATAAAATTACTAATTATGTTTAAATGCTACATAAAAAATAAAGTTGAAAGGTTAAAGTAGAACTAAGGCAAGATAAAATGTCAAAATAAAAAATAAAGTCAAGTTAGAGGGGTTGTATATCTATTTTTAATTATCTTTTATGTTATGTCTTGGTATGTGAAGTATACTCTATCCCATTTTGTTGATTCCTCGGATAAAAGTGTCAAAATGAAACTTAAAACAAGTACAATATTCTTTATTTAATATAGTCCATAAACATTGCAATTAGAATAATATCTTTCAAAAAGTTTTGGAATCCTATTTCAATTTATTGATTTGGACTTGACAAGAAATTTTAAAAATAATAAAAGCTTTTCAATCTTGTGGCCTTAATCTAAAAATATGCAAAAAAAAAAAAAGATACTAAATATTATTTAATTTTGTGATCCTAAACATGTCACGTGGAATTTAGAATTAAAGAGTTGACAAAAAGAAAAAAAGACATTTTTCTTAAATCAATAAAAAAAATAGTAAGCCAAATAAATTGAATCGAAAAGGAGTGGAATTTTTATACTCTCTTCATTCTAATATAATTTTCTTGTTTTTGGCTTTGCTTCTAGAGAGTCGATCTAACTAATTTTTAAAGTTAAAATTCAAATTTTAAAAAACTATACGGAAAGTAATGCCGATTACTATTTTTTTTCTCAGATCAATATGATGAAACCATATATTATGATGGGTACTTTAGAATGAAAAAAAGTATATTAAACAAAAAAAAAAATAATCATATTTTGCCATTTGTAAAAAAAATGAACATTTGAGTTACTCTCTCGCTCTGTCTTATTTTATGTAACACCCTTTCTTTTGTGGTCCGTCCCAAAAAGAATGTCACCTTACTCCAATTTAATCTAAAAATATGCAAAAAAATTAAAAAACACTAAATATTATTTAATTTTGTAATCTTAAACATGTCACGTGAAATTTAGAATTAAAGAGTTGACAGAAAGAAAAAAAGACGTTTTTCTTAAATCGATAAAAATATAGTAAGCCAATTAAAATTGAATCGAAAAGGAGTGGAATTTTTATACTCTCTTCATTCTAAAATAATTTTCTTGTTTTTGGCTTTGCTTCTTGAGAGTCGATCTAACTAATTTTTAAAGTTAAAATTCAAATTTTAAAAAAACTATATGGAAAGTAATGGCAATTACTATTTTTTTTCTCATATTAATATGATGAAACCATATATATCTAAATGTTGGTAAAATTTACATCATTTGAATCTAAAAAAAAATTATGATGGGTACTTTAGAATGAAGAAAGTATATTAAACAAAAAAAAATAAAAATCATATTTTGCCATTTATAAAAAAATGAACTTTAGAGTTACTCTCTCGCTCTGTCCTATTTTATGTAACACTCTTTTTTTTTTGGTCCGTCCCAAAAAGAATGTCACCTTACTCTAATTGAAAATAATTTACCTTTAAAATTTCCCTTTTACCCTTAATGAAATGATTCTCAACCACATAAATATCCAAGAATGATTTTAGACCAGAAGTTTTAAAAGTCTTCCTTTAACTTTTTTCTTAAATACCTTGCCAAGTCAAAGGGTGTCACATAAAATGGGACGGAGGGAGTATAAAATTACCAAAAAGATATTATTTATAGTTTAAACATTTAAGAATCTGTATTGAAAAAACTAAATTGATTTTAAATAGTGCAAGTAAGAAATATAAGATTGCAATGCCAAATGAATTCACAAAATATGAATGAACTTGATAATAGTTAAGCATTTAAATTTATAAACAAAAACTTAAATTGTACAACTATTTATTACCATGATCGCCCGTCCATGGCTCTTCTATATAATAGAAATATATATTAGCTTTTTATATTTACTGCTTGCTTTTATTTCAATGAAATTTCAATTTCTTTATTTGAATTCAAATTAGTTTCTGGCATTCCTCTTATTCCTGTGTTCTGGTGAGTATTTCCTTCTCCATGTTGGTTTTTCATTTTAGAAATTTTATTCATTTTTCTATTCTTTCCCTGTTTTATTTTTCTTAAAAAAAAAACTACTTTTTCAATTTAGATCATATAAATTGAGCTTTTACTATGGTTGTGTTAAAAACAAAAAATGTCTGTGGTATAATTATTATCCATCTAAAGCATGAGATACATTGGAGGGGAAAATTCCTATTTTGTATTCATATGAATGTTTATCTTCTTTAGCTTTTAATGCATTCTGGTGGTGAACTTCAATGGTATTGACTAAATTGAGTTCGTCAGTCGTTGGTATGGGCGCTTACAAGCTCGTACACCTCTACAATTTTGAATATGTCTTGCTGCTATAGCAACTTAAAAGTCCCTTGGAAAGGTATCCCTCAATAGATGTCATTTTTAACATGTACATTTTTTAGGTTCTTCCTACTATAATATCTACATGAGTACTATTTAAATCTTATAGGAATTTAGATAAGACATATGCAAGGTGATAAGTGAATCTTAGTAATATTAGTTATGACCAAAAGTTTAAACAAAAGATGGCCCAAACTGAGGAATGATATAAGACTAAAATGAACATGTTAAGGGACCAATGGACCATTTATGTATGCAAGCAACAAAAAAAACCCACTAATCTCTGCACTAAATGCGCAGCGTTTAGGCGTACTCCAAAATAATAACTCTATTTTTCAGTTTCAATGCATTTCAAGGCACAAGTATGTGCAAGCTATTGAGACACACACAAGTGATCGAGTCGAGTTGTGAGAATGTAATATAATGAAAAGAACGAGAACATCTCTAAACATCCAAAGTTTACATTCGAAGCAAATGTTAGAGAAATTGCTCGAGTTTTAACAAAAGCAGCTCTCCAGAGTCATTGATTGGTTGGAACATACCTTGAAGATGCAGGTTATTTTTCCCAAGTAAAGACCAAGAGAAAGAAAGGTAAATGTAACACCCCTCGTATATTGATGGGCTTGGAAAATGAAAGTTAAAGAATTTTGGACCCGACTTGGTCATCTGAGCCAGACTACGGCTCGTGGATGGATCCGCGGGTCATAGGAAGGTTTCGTGAATTGAGTCTAGTAAAGTTGGAAAATCATAAAATTTCTAGAAATGTTTTCACGATTAACAGGACGGACAGTAGATGGAACCACAACCCATCTAAGGTGTCATGTAAAGGAGTCCTGAAGAGCTTAATATTCTCTAAGTATGAGGAGTTTCTACGAAGGGACTTACAACCCATGAAAGGAATGTCAGGTCGTCCTGCGTGTTTGTGGTCTAAGAAGTGACAATTCTAGTGGCTCAACTTTTGTGGCATCAGGTACACGAAGCCAGGCACGAGCCATAGTTGGAACCACAGCCCGTGGAGGGGGTCTCATGATGGCTTCGACAAATTTTAATGAAGGACATTTTTGACATTTTAAATTCATGTGACTCCTAAACTACGTTGATTTGGCCCTCCTAACAAACTTAACTGACTCAATCCTTATAAATCCTATTCCTAACTCATTTTAATCCATTCATCCTCATAATTCTCTCAAAGGTTCTTAAATATTTCTCTCTCTAGAACAAAGACTCCATTAAAGCTAGGGTTCTAAGCTTTGCTAAGGATTTCAAGGTTCTTCTACTCCAATTCTTAAGGATCTTACTTGAGGTATGTAGGGGTTCATTCATGGATTAGTTTCATCTATGAAACCCATTCCAAAACCTCCCTTTTTATCAAAGTTTCATGATGATTTTTTATGGGCTTTTATGCTATGGGTGGATTATGATTCCTACATGATGATTATATTTAAGAGAGAAGACATAAATTCACCACTAATGTTGTCCCAAATTTTCAAAAAGACACCCCAACTTTACGGGCAACCTATTACCTCACAAATCTATTTAGTTTCTTTGTAAGTACATCATCTTGACCCCTTTTTTGGTCGGTCCCATTTTCAAAAAAGAGAGTGATATCACGTACCAATCATTAATTGCCACGTGTTAAAATATCATAAAAACTTTTTTTTTAAAAAAAGACTAACTTTTTATAAAAGAAAAAAAACATCCCCTCTATGGCCAATTGGAAAGGAGTGTGCAAATCCATTTGTGTCTTTCCTGTGCAGATATTTGGTCAATTGGTATTATTTTCGTTCGACTTTATCCCCTCTATGGCCAATTGGCTCTGTTATTTTAAATGTATCAAAAGGTTAGTGAAATAAATCCTAGAGATAAAAGGAAAATGTCATTTTTTTTGTTGCTGAAAAAATACTTTTTCGTCGAAAAAATGGTAACTAATAGAATTAAGGAAAAATTTATTTGCCATTACTTTAAATTCACATCAATTAATACAATGGATAGAAAGAGTAGTGAAATAGATCATGAAAATGGAGAAAAGATGTCATTTTTTGTTGCCGAAAAATGCTTTTTCGCCGGAAAAAATGGTGACTACTAGTGACCATCTCCCTCGCTATTTTTTTCTTTGAATTTTTTCGAGTATTAATTTCAGTTTGTGTTGATCTCATCTATTGTACTTTTTTTTAAAAGTTTTTCCAATAGCTATTTTGATTTGGGGAAGATACCACATGTAAAAATAAAAAGAAATTTGGGGAAGATGATGTATTGTATGTGAGAAATAGAAATGTCATGTGTCACTTTTTTATTGGTTTTTGAAAGAAAATAATCTTCTTCATGCGGAAAGTATGCGTGTTCAAAATCACAGATGAGAAAATATGTCAAAATGGCATATATATTGTTAGAACCCATATTTCAGTACGTTGGGTCAATTGCAAAGTTTGGAATCAATGTAAATATACATACATATATGATACAAGAGGACACAAGATCATTTTCTCTCTTCTCAACACTTAGAAAAAATGAGAGCAATGGTGAACAGTAGCAACCCTTTCAGGTTGCTACAGTAAAGTGCTACAGTAGATTCAAAAAAAATTGTTGAATCTTGATCTTTCTCTAATTCGAAGCCTTCAAGCCTAGTATATTGGATCTCCCAAGCATCGTAGAAGCAATAGTTTGTCAAAAAATGCATGGAAATTCGTAATTGAAGTTTTGAAAGTGTGAAGGGTTGAAAAGGTAAATCAAAATTTCTCTTCTTTTGAGTTCAAATTTAGTTTCTAAATGATTTGGGGATTGTAAAATGAGTATAATAACCAAGAAAATTAGGTTGAATCATCGAGTTTCAAGCTTGTGAGCTATAAGGTTCCAAATAGAAATTGTGAATGCAAATGAGCTTTTGTTGTTTAAAATTCATATGTGTGGTCTTAATTAGCTTGAAAATGATTCTTGTGGGGTGAAAGTAACATTAGAAATGGTTGGTATGATCCTCGGATTGATTGGTCAAAATTGAGCCTTGTAAGTGAAGAATTGGAGTGTTTTGATGCTAGAAGTTTATATTGAGCACTAGAGCATTGTGTTGTGCTTTTTGGAGTATATAGAAGTGTGTGGGTATGTTAAGTATGTGTGAACATTGGTGGCTGTCCAGTTTTCAGTTTTAATTAGTAAAGATGGAAATGTGTGTTTTAGCATTTTAAGTGTTCGTTTGACGCTAGAAAGGTATAATTGGACTTTTGAAGTTTGTAGAGGTATTTGAACATGTTGGGTATGTATATAAGGTATGGCTTGCCCTATTTTTCAATTTTAATATGAAACGAGATTTGTTAGCGAGTTAATGAAGTTTCGAGATTTGAAATGGTTTCTAGTTTTTCTATAATTGTTGTTATTGTTGTTGTTGATAAAGGGGTCAAGTGGGAACCC
>DF358675.1:0-27291 GCA_000787875.1 Solanum virginianum
ACAATGGGTAACGATTAGTTGGCACACCATGGTTGCCGACCAAGCGCTATTTTGAAATTCGACCTTCACCTTTACAAGAGTACTGTAAGAACCTAAGTTACTATCCTGCATGCAATGTCTCAATTAGAGTTATGTTATCTGGGGTATTTGAGTTAGCGAATCATAGGGAACATAATTCCCAAGTTGCTCCTCAAATTTATTGTCTCTTCATGATTATTAATATAGTTTTTGTAGTTATTTCATTCCAATTTGCAAACCCCCCCGGTTTTAGAGAATATAGTCAATTGGTATTTGAAATGATTGTTGGTGAGTCAATTTGGTCAAACCCCGCATTTCTTGTGGATTCAACCTTAATCTTTGGTTAGGTTTATACTTGATAGCTACCGCTTTATTATTGGAGCATGAACATCAGGCGCAAACGCGGAGAGTAAATGGGGGTTGCACCAGAAACTTGCACCAATAATGCACAATTAGAACCAAAACTTGCAATGGGCACTCGAAACTCATCCAAAATCCAAATTTCACAAACTAAATATGTATTCATACCAGAATTGGCGATCTAGACTTAGCAGAATAATCAGAATTTGATTTCAACATCTCCATGACACATGTACCAATGCAAGTCAAATAAACTAGTTTAAAACTCAAAATACCAAAACTGCCCTTGGTACTCCAAAATTTATTACGAGTCCATTTCTAGTGTTAGTTTCACCACCCAAAACTATTGAAATTATCAAAATTCTAATTTGAGCTTCCAAACTTTGGATTTTGAGCAAATACAACAAACTTTGATTCTGAAAACAATTAAAAACACAACTTTGGGCCTAAAAACCTCTTTTTAACTTCGAATTCAATTTTGTAACTTTTCATAGACAAGTTTTGATGTTTCAGAGTTAATGAAATTGATATCCCTGATCCGACACCAAAAACTCAGAATGGTACAAAAATTTACTTTTTTAACAACTTAAGCTTCAACAAATGCCAAAATTCATATGTTGTATTTTTAGAACTCAGGATTTTAGTTTCAAAATATAGATAGTTCAATATAGGTCCAAAGCAACTTACGAAAGCGTAAAATAGTAATTTTCATAGATAAGCCCAAATATGACTGACTAGGTTATCATAGTCGGCCAATTCTACGATAGGATTTATGATCCGTAAACAAATCTACAAGTCTTAGAAGGCACTCGTAGATTGAGTTTCATGGGTATTTTCAGAGGTTCAAAATGTAACAACCCCTAGTTTATGACTCATGGATTGATCTACAACCCTTAGATGGGGTCTCATAGTCTGGGTCCCAACAGTTTTAATAAAGGAAAGTTTTGACCTTTTTCGGTGCCTTATGTCTAAAACTACATCATTTTAAGCCCTATACTACCTATATAGACCCATTCCTCCCCTAATATACTCATTCACTCTTCCAAATAATTCTAAGGCAAGAACTTTCTCTAGAATAAGGAAAGGCAAGTTAGATTTCACAAGCTTTCCTCCTCAACTTCATCCTGTCTCTCTCAATCATCCAATCAAGGTATGTGTGTTTGATTTGTGGGTACTTTCCTTCGACGAAGCTCAAGAATTCTTCTTATTTCACTTAACTCAAGGTTTATGAATCTTATGAAGTTTTATGAAAAGACTTTAAACATAGACTTTATGATGCATTTATATATATATGAAACATATCAACACAATGTCATGACAAGCTATGATTTATGATGATTATTAAGATAAATTTCATGATTTCCCTATTTAGGTTCTACAATGATTATGGTGGGTTGTTTGACAATGGTTCCAATCGATAAGTTCCCATTATGTTTATGCATGTTACTCTTGAACTCATGTTTTAAAAGTTCATATGCATTGATCCACCAAGTTTCAAGTAAAAGTTGTATGATAAAGTATGTTATGAATGTGAAGGGATTCACTACATGTTATAAAAGTTCATGAAAAACTATGAAATGATTTATGAAGCCCTTTTTATAACTTATTTATGATACACCCTCTTGTGAAAGGATAATTTTCACTTGAAGGGGTTATGAAATAAATGAGTTATTCCTATCGTGATACGTTTATGTTGAAAAGATAATGAAAGTTTAATTGTGTTTAGGCATCCAGAACAAACCACTTGTTTTTGAGAAATTCCACCAATAGCCTTCGAGGGTAAGCATTATCCATTTGTGATACTGCAAAATGGACATCACTGACATCACTTTCGTCCCCCCACTCCTCCTCCTCCTACTGTTGTTCGGGTATTTCCTCTTGGCTCTATACTACAAAAGTGTCATCAGGACAGCCTCATGGTCATCAGCATCACTTTCTTCCTAAGATTGGGAGAGCACTACCCTTGCAGCTACCCCAACTCTAGTCATACAAGGTGCGAATGGGGACACATCTCCATGGAATTAAACCTTAGAACCCCCTGATGATTCATCGCCCGAGGAACTCCCTATTTAATTGCTAGATTTGTCATAAAGTTAGGTTTGGAGTTCATGTCTTGGAGGTGCTATTCTTCTGTGTGGATCCATAGTGCCCACACACTACAATGAGAAAGATGTGTTAGGTTACGAACCCAAAAACATGATGCACTAATGGGTACTCAAACTTCCCCTATGCTAACAAGTGACAATGACACTTGAGAGTGGCGTCACCCCATCTTTCAAAGGGAAATTGCACTAAATTATGGTGTAGGAACATATACATAGTTGAATACAGAAGGCAACCTAACACAGGCGAAAGGGTTCATACATGAAACCCTTTCACGGGCCATGGTATGCACCACGGTCCATGGAGGGTACCGTAAAGGGGCCTTTATAGTCAACATAGTTAAGTGTCCCTATATGGACCCTTCCATGGCCCGTGGTGTGCACCACGATCTGTTAAGGGTATCATGAGGGGACACTTGAAGGGTCAACATACCTGGATCCCTGCATGTGACCCTTTCATGGGCCGTGGTAGGCACCACAGTCTATAAAGGGCACCGTGAAGGTCCTAACGATGGAATTTTGTACAATCCAACACCAAACACTATCAATCCAACACCATTATTTCACTAGGATCACACAATCACAGTATCACAACATTTCACACCAAATTTAAGCACAACTAGACCCTTAAATCACCCCTTAATTTAAATGGAGCACTCCAAACTATGTAAGTTAACACAATAGACCAACGAAGCATATATTCATTATTAAGACTAGCTGACAACTATTTTGAACCCTTAACCTCCTACAATCATAAGAAAATTTAGAAAAATAGATGAGAATAAAGCACAAGTTACTCAAAGGAGGAGTGCTATGATGAAAGCCCACAAAATACTAGAATCTTGGAGGAAATTCTTAAAAATGAGTGTGAGGGACTTGAAATAGGGACTAACGTGTGATGAAGTGCAAGAATTTTGGTTTAGGTGGAAAATTTAGGTAAAGAAGTGGGGGTGGGTCAGTTTTCGAAGGAGATAAAAGGATTTAATTTGAACCTGGATCAAACTGGGTCGGGTCCAACTTAACCCCTTCATGAAGGCTTTTATGAATCATGGTTCACATCACAGTTCTTGGATGGCTCCGTAGAAGCTCATTTGGATAAATTCTTGGGGGGAAAAGACTTACCTGACCATGAGATATTATACGGTCTGTGAATTACTTCACGAGCCGTGGGGTGCTCTGTGTAGATCCTCCATGGTCTGTGGTATGTACCACAACTCATGGAGATTCCCATGGTGGGGACCTTCTGTAATGTTTTTTAAGCTTTCTACCATATCCCTCACCAACCTTCCTAAATTTGAATCCTAAGCACCTTACCCGTGTATTTAACCTGTAATTCCATACCAAACTAAAGCTCAATCCTATAATAATGAAAAAAATAAATAGAAACATGAAACAAAATAAGGAAACTAAAATAATGAAAATAAACAACTAGGTTATACAAATACAAGCGATGGGTTGCCTCCTAAGAAGTGCATAATTTCACGTCGTAGTATGAAGCAGAAGGCTTGACTACTCAGACTTCGTCATGTAGGACCTCCACAACTGTTTTGATCTCCTTTGGTATCCCTATGTACAGCTTTACCCTCTAAAAATTCACCTTAAATCTGGCCTTATCCGAATCTCAATGCTCAATAGTACCATAGGGAAACACTTGTGTTACAATAAATGGTCCTAACTACTTGGATTTTAGTTCTCCCAGAAAGAACCATAATTTAAAGTTGTACAACAGAACCTGTTGTCAACACTGAAACTCCTCTGCACAATGTGCTTATCATACTAAAAATTCAATTAATCATTGTAGAGTGTTGCACTCTTATAAGTGCGAAGGAAAAACTCATCCAACTCATTTAGTTGGTCAAGTCTCAGGTTAGCAACATCACTCCAACTTAGGTTCAGCTTCTTCATAGCCCATAATGGCTTATGTTCTAGTTGCATGGGCATATGAAAGGCTTTACCAAATACCAAATTGTATGGGGAAATACCAATTAGTGTCTTATAAGTCATCTGATAAATCCACATTGCATCATCTAGTTTTTGCGCCCAATCAGTTCTAGTGGCGTTAACTATTTTAGCCAATATCTCCTTAATCTTTCTATTGGAAACTTCAGCTTGCCTGCTAGTTTGTGGGTGATATGGCATTGCCACCTAGTGGTTTCCTACACCATACTTGGACAATAGAGACCAGGAAGATCTTGTTGCAAAAGTGGGATCTACCATCATTGATGATAGTTCTTGGCATCCCAAATCTGGAAAAGATATTCTGCTTTAGAAAATTAGCAATAATGTTACACTCATTGTCAAGTAAGTCAATGCTTCAACCCACTTGGAGACATAATCAACCACCACTAGAATGTATTTCATGCCATAGGAACTCATACATGGTCCCATGAAATCAACTCCCCAAACATCGAACAATTCCACTTCCAAAATTGGGGTCATGGGCAATTCCTAGCACCTAGAGATGTTGCCTTGTATTTAGCATTGAACTACTCTACACCAAATCATGTGCATCTCTATATATGGTAGATCACTATTACCAACACTATAAGATCTTCTTAGTTGTCCTTGCACTACTATGATGGCCACCTACTGGAGAAGAGTGACAAGCCTATAGAATTCTCAGCATCTCTGCCTCAAGTATGCATCGCTTGATAACATTTTCTGCACATATCTTGAACAAGAAGGGCTCATCCCAAAAGTACCTACTAATATCATGAAGAAACTTCTTCCTCTTATAGAAGGTAAGGCCCTCAGGCATAGTATCACTAACCAGATACTTTGTAAAATTAGCAGAGCGAGGGTTAGGTGAGCACCATAGACAGGACCGTGGGATCGGGACCTCGGCGGCTTAGACAGGTTACAAGTAGTGTGGAACCATATGCCATGCAAGATCACCTGAGGCACCACTTCCATAACATTTTTAGTGTTCATGTCCATAATAGGTGGCATGCAATCCCAAGTCCACTAGGTTTCTGAGTATAATAACGACCTTACCGACTAAGCAGTAAACCATACGACAATTTTTACAATTTTTTTGGGCTTTCCACATGGGCTTTGAGTGACGTCCCTAGCCTATAGTGCCCTTTCAACTTAGCCCTCCTCAAGTCTCCTTCTGGCCGTATCTGTTTACCTCACTTAGTTTTATTTTCAGATGCTATTGTATTCACAACTAGCGGCATAAGAGCAAACATTAACTATTATAGTAGTGCCTAGTTGATATTGTATAACCTACCAAGTCATCGATTTCTCGACAAGCAGAGCTCGCTGGAGTGTCACCTTAGAACTCCTCCTGCTCCTCTTAGACTACGAGAGTGAACAACTGATCCCCCTCCCCAGAGAGAAGAATAAGAGAAAGTTTAGCTAACAATCATATTATTTATATAGAAAGTGTATTTACAAAAGTGTAGTAACTTTGAGAGAATTTCGTAAGGATATTTCTCTCAGACTCTAGACTAAGGACTTGTCTTAAGTTTTCTATGATTTTGTGTTGGGTCTAGGATTAGGTCTAGGATGAGTTTTGGATATGATGGGTCTAGGATGTGATTCCCTAACTTAAGACTTGGCCTTCCTTTTATAAGAGAAGGTTGGCCTTACAAACCGACTCTAAAATAAAAACATATCACACATGGCACACTATTTTAGGAATGGATGGGCTCTACCTTATTCTAAAAATAGTAAACCTATCTAAAAATAGTAAGTCTTATCAAGACAAACTATCTTTATCTAATTTATCCAAATCAGGCCCTACCTAACATATGAACGGAGCCTACTAAAACAAAACACAAAAACAAAAGCATGATGTTGGCATGTGACAACATGTGCAAGCTGGTGATTTAGCAACTTGTAGGCGGTTGCAAGCAGGTGTGTAAGCTACTTATAGACATCTAGCAAGCTAGTGGGTAAGCTACTTGTTGATAGCATGCAAACAGGTGCACAAGCTACTTGTAGGTGGCTTTCAAGCGGGTGGGTAAGTTGCTAGTATGGATTCTTGGTGATGAAGAATTGCGGCTGGCTTGTGGACAAAGTTTGTGGTATTCTTTGTGGCAAATGATTACAGCTAACTTGGGGATAAAGTTTGGATAAGCTTCATGGCAAAGGATTGCAGCTTACTTGGGGACAAAGTTTGGGTAAGCTTGCTGGAAAAGGATTGCAGCTAACTTCGTGGCAAAGCTTTGGGTAAACTTGGGGAGGAAGCTGAGGTAATTTTGGTAGGTAATCTGGGTAAGTGGTAACTTTTAGTGGAGATGGTAATTTTGGTATGGTGAAACTTGCATATGTCATAGGATAGGATTGGACTATGCAGGGGTTGAAGGTATCGCCGGCGGGCGTGATTATCCTTCTTCTATCCACCAATCGATGCCATGTTTCTTCCTGCTCAGCTTTCTGTTCTCAAAGCCTCTTTTGTCATAGTTGTCTAGACTTCTTCTCCTGAAGTATCTGGTGTGCCGGGTCATTCTTGACCTTGTGTTCGGAGGTCTGGGCAGCTTGAACCTCCTATATTATTTGTGGACCTTCCGTCTTCTCGGCAGCTTGAGCACGCATAGTCGGACTTGGTGACTAAGTCACTCCTACTGCATGCCCTGTCAAGTGCCAGGTTGCTCTAGACAATCAGTTTCAGGACAAATCTCTTTGTGCAAATGTTGTCCAGTGCTTGGAAGATCGCTTGCCTAATGTACCGATGTGCGGGGCAGTTATGGTCTTGAATTTTTCTTCTATGATCATCATGGCATGCCCTGCTAACATTTTAGGTAGTGATGACACGAATGTCTACTTCAAACTAAGGTCTCCTCCTAGCTCAAAGAAGATTCTTGGCATCTTCTGGAAATGGTTATCGATGACATTTCTGTCATACGACATGTATTTCATCTCGAAGAGCTGTTTCTGCAACTCTCTCTTCGTTGGTTGGTATCGCCACATAAGACTTCCATGAGGATATTCAGGTTCCCTGTAAAGACTTGGGATGTGAGGAAGTAGTTGTGATCTTGCAATCCTAGCGCGTTCCACCAATCCCTGAGAATGCTGTAGAACCTTGAAATGAACTTTGACAGGATCATGTACTTCTCATGCTCAACCAAATTCTTGGTGACCATCCAAGTGTAGAAGTATTAGATTCTTTGAGGCCACTGTCAGACTTTGATATCTTTGAAGGTGAAAGTGTGTAAGCCGGTTCCAACTTTTTTTGGAGATGTGGTCACTACTTTTAGTCTTCGTTCTGGGATGGGATCCTCTGTCATGCCGTCCTCATCGTTGTTTACTTCGGAGACTTCAGGTTCTTTGTACTGGTTCATGAAGAGTGGGGACAATCCTCCTCATATGATTCTGCAGTTCTTCCACATATTCCTGAGAATCAGTTGAAGGGGAATCTTCACTATCGTGGATGTATTCATCTGAGAGATAATTATCCTCAGTTGAGAACTCCGAGGTGATAGTTTCTAGTTGTCCATTGCATCAGACATCAGATGGAACTTCAGATTCTGAGGTGGTTTCATCTTGTTGGTCGTTGAATCCGAAGTGTGCATCGATTGCCCTGAGGCAATCATCAGTTGGACTATCCTCTTTCAAGGCGTAAAGCTCTGAAACTTCATGAGTGTAATACTTGGTTGCAAATACGCTCTCTAATCCAACCTGAACCCACAAGAGTGAAAGAATATGTTGTTGCATCAAAACTTGACCAGCACCCTATTTTTGCGACCCAAGAAGAGCAGTTCAACACACTACAGATACCAGAGGAATTTCCACGCCAGTGGAAAAGATTGGGGTTGACCCATATCCATTTTGGTGCTGGCAAAGTTGCATTGACATATCATGGAAGAAAAGGCTAGCCCGTAGTGGCGCATCTTAGCCTCTTGGATACCTGCTACAACGAGTACCAACATGCGAATTCGCACCTCTGAGATCACCCTCAACGCCGGGACTGTGTTCGTCACGATCTATCCCAACTTCAACATGTCCCTGCGTGATCCGTACCTCACGGAGGCGTTGAAGATCCAGGTCTAGATACTCGAAGCTCCACAAGCTAGAGATGCTATCCAGGCAACTCTACACTACCAGCTAGCTTGGCGAATTTAGAACCATGCTATAAACCTATCATTCCTTGGTGGTCAAGATTCTCTCTTCCTAAACATAGACGCCATCGACAGAACGACAGTGTATCCAGATCCCTGGACAAATCAGGAGGGAGGAGCTAGTAAATATTCTCCCTACTTCATGGGTCACAAACTATGCAAAGTTGAGAAACCCTCCTCAACCTCTCCAGTCCACTGAGCCAACTTTCACCAGAAAATCCGATGAAACAGTCGCCATAAGCTTTGACCACTCTCACCTAAAAAAGCTCCACAAAACTGCCTTCTCCATATATATGAACCAACCCTTGGATGAAAACCCAGAACTTATAGTTCCAAAGCTTGCATATGAGTTTGGTACCTACCACTTTGACTAGTGAATTTAGCAGTTTGATAGGGATGGTCAATGTGTCCACTAGTCACGCTATCCCTTCATGGGCCACCTACCATGGGATATCGACTATGACTTCCAGCAGTGCCAGGATGATGAGATAATGATGGATGAGGATCACTGGAACGAACCCCCTTTCACTATTACATATGAACCCAAAAATCTACAAAGGTCATCATCTCCATCAAATCCTACCTCCACAAACGAGCCTGCACCTCAATTATTCATGTTATCACCAGCACGCTCCAACACCTTATATGATTTTCCCCCATACCAACATTTTGAAAGGGATAACCTGAGCTACGCTCAAATAATACCACATAAGAAAGTTATCCTACCAATGGGAGAACATATGCCATAAGGCGACATAGAGGTAACCCTCAACTGGCAATCAGAGAATGCAATGGTCCAGAACAAGGCATTGTCCAGCATCGGTCATTCCATCAAGCATGTCATCCAGTCTCAAGGCAAGATTCAAACAAAGATAGACTTGATGGTAAAGAAGATGGCAGAGATGTCCAACAAACTTACCGAACTTATTCGAGCACTGGAACACAGATTGAAAACCTTACAGTTCAATTTATGTCCGTAAGGAACGTCACTATCTCACTTCATTGAACAACAAAGAAATGAGATAATTTCCCTCAAGGAACAAATCCAGAGCCTGAAATATGGTAGTCCCGAGCCAAGAAGGACATCAACTTCCCCAACTAGGTTTGCTTTATTTCCCATGTGCTCACAGCCTTACTCCCAACCCAAGCAGAAGAGCTTCATGCATAAGTTCTTCTCTGGTACACCTCAAGCATCCCAACAAAAGGAACAACTAGAGTTTGACATATCTAAGTTTGTGTGCGAGAGAAAGGATGCTGCAATAGCAGCCTAAAAGCAGGCTAAAGAAGCACAGTCAAAGGCGAAAAGAAAAAAAGCTACAGACCCAGGAAGTATGATGATTACCAGATGCAACACTCATAAAAAGAAGAACACCATCTCAAGATGCATCTACTGCAACCGCAGGAAAGACCCGGTCTTTCCCATCCAAGCTTTGACGATTACAAAGTATCATCTCCCGAACAAACAAATGAAGATAAAGCATGGGATGATATGATCAGATCCGTCAATGAAGAGGACTGGCATCCTAAAAATCATGGCTTCCCTAAACCTGAACCGATCAAATCCGATCATGAGTTCCGGAGCTTTAGGCCTTAAAAGAGGACAGTCCAACTGATGACTACCTCAAGGCAATCGATGCACACTTCGAATTTAATAACCAACAAGATGAAACCACCTCAGAGTCTGAAGTTCCATCTGATGAAGATCTCCGATGCAATGAACATCTAGAAACCATTACCACAGAGTTCTTAACTGAAGATAATTATCCCTCAGACAGATACATCCAAGATAGTGAAGATTCCCCTTCAACTGATTCCCAGGAATATGTGGAAGAAACTGCAGAATCATCACTAACATCAGATGGGGAGGTCTATCCCCCACTCTTCATGAACCAGTATAAAGAACCTGAAGTCTCCGAAGTAAATGATAATTAGGATGGTATGACAGAGGATCCCATCCCAGAACGAAGGCCAGAACTAGTGACCACATCTCCAAAGCAAGTTAGAATCGACTTTCACACTTTCACCCTCGACAATGTCAAAGTGTCACAGCGGCCTCAAAGAATCCAAGACTTTTACACTTAGATAGTCACCAAGAATTTGGTTGAGCATGAGAAGTAGTACACAATCCTATCAGAGTTCACTTTAAGGTTATCCAGCATTCTCAGGGATTGGTGGAACGTGCTAGGATTGCAAGATCGCAACTACTTCCTCATATTCCAAGACTTCACTGGCAACCTGAACATCCTCATGGAAGTCTTCTGTGGAGATACTGGCAACGAAGAGAGAAGCTTTGGAGACAGCTCTTCGAGATGAAATGTATGTCATATGACAGAAATGTCATCAATATCCATTTCCAGAAGATGGCAAGAATCTACTTCGAGCTAAGAGGAGGCCCTAGTTTGAAGCAGGCATTCGTGTCATCACTACCTAAGATGTTAGCAGGGTATGCCATAATGATATTCCAGAGAAAAACCTGCACTTGACAGGGCATGCAGTAGGAGTGACTTAGTCACCAAGTCCGACTATGCATGCTCAAGCCACCAAGCAAGATGGAAGGTCCATAAACAGTATAGGAGGTTCAAGCTATCCAGACCTCCGGATGCAAAGTCAAGTATGACCCAGTGTACCAGATACTTCAGGAGAAGGAGTCCAGGCAACTATGATAAAAGAGATCGATTCTTCCTATGCAACAAACCTAGATACTTTGCAAGAAACTGCCCGTATTCCAGAAGATCAGTTAAGACCCTCCAACTGTTCAATGAAATTGCAGACCACATAGGCATCTATCTCAGTAGAGACGATGTCCTGGAGTCTATCTTCTCCATGAAGGATGAACTAATGGGCGAAACACTCTTCTCCCTAGAAGTGTACGAAGCAGCAGAGGAGGACAACATCTACCAGTTATCCAAACCAAGAAAGAACGACGAGGTTGACACCACTCACGTTTAGCTGGCTATCTTCTTATCCAAATTGGATATACCGGTGTACGTAATCACATTAATGTATACAGGGGCCGCATCATCCATCCTCAACCCAGCAGTTCTACCCTATGATCACTGGATTTCTCACTTCCAAAACTTCAATACTCCATCAAGAGAAATCTTGATGACCAAGCTGATCACTAGGCACCCGGTCGTTATTGAGTTTTTCCCAGGCTTACAATTCGAAACCAAACTCCATGGTTCAGCAATCCCCAAAAAAGATCTCATCGCTGGGTTCGACATCTACAGATAACTCAAAGATCGCCTGGAGATCAGAACAAGAGGAATAGCTTTCAAGAAATAGTTCAAGCCATATACCACTACCTCCAAGTTATTCCACCTCTTTAGTGATGACATTGATGCTGAAAACACCATGTCCATCTCAATGATCAGACGACCACCAACACCTCCAGATGGAATGGCGAATTACCCACCAAAATTATTCACCTACTTCAGGAATACCTTTAATCCATCAATCATGGTAGAAAGATGGACGTTTTACGAACTTCAATTATTCAGAAAATATTGATGATCCATCCTCAAACCTTTTGGAGTCCACCTGGAGTACCCATTCTACCACATATTCATTCTCATGGCAGATGATTTCCCCCAGGAACTCCTATGGTTGTTTTGGTACTCATGTCACCAATACTATATCCTTATGGAGTTTAAGTGCAACCTGTTCAGGGATTTTGACATAATCACACCACCCTTGCGGATATTCTTACTTTGGTTCTGACCAAGATGATAGTGGGTGCATTATTTCAGTAATTCTTACGAGGCCAAGATTTTGATGTTGTACAAGTCAGTGAAAGTAATCAACAGACAGGTCCAGGCCCGATCAGGAATTTCCCTATGTTGGAAATTCCCGATCTCTATTTTGTCTTTGGAAGATGAGTACTATAAATCACAACAAATTATCTTCCAACATAATAGATGCATCCCAAAGGATATATAGCCCAAAGAAGGAGCACGATGGAACTACACGATGACTATCCTCGCTAGGAGGAGGTCCGACAAGCTGTTATAGAATACAAGGTTCCATATGAGATCATCAGAGATCAGGTCACCCAAAAGATGACTAGCAGCAGGCTGAATCTTCTACTATAAAAATGGGATCACAATGTTATAGGATCATTGGGCAGGAACAGATACTTCACAGATTGCTCAAAAGAGGCCTTAAAAACAGAGAGCTGAGTAGGAAGAAACATGGCATGGATTGGTGGATGGAAGAAAGATACTCACCCTTGCTGGCGACACCTTCAACCCCTGCATAGTCTGATGGTATCCGATGACATGTGCAAGTTTCACTGTACTAAAATTACCACATCCACCAAAAGTTACCACTTACCCAAATTACCCGCCAAAATTACCTCGGCTTCCTCACCAAGTTTACCCAAAGCTTTGTCACCAAGTTAGCCTCAATCCTTTGCCACCAAGTTAGCCTCAATCCTTTGCCACCAAGCTTACCCAAACTTTGTCCCCAAGTCAGTCGTAATCCTTTGCCACCAAGAATACCACAAACTTTATCCACATGCCAACAATAATTCTTCATCACAAGAATCCATACTAGCAGCTTACCCACCTGCTTTAAAGCCGCCAATAAGTAGCTGAATCACCAGCTTGCACATGCTATCACATGCCAACATCATGCTTTTGTTTTTGTGTTTTATTTTAGTAGGCTCCATTCACATGTTAGGTGGGGCTCAGTTTGAATAAATTAGATAAAGATAGTTTACCTGCTTGCATGTTGCCAACAAGTAGCTTACCCACCAGTTTGCCAGATGTCTACAAGTAGCTTACACACCTGCTTACAACCGCCTACAAGTTGCTGAATCACCACTTTGTACATGTTGTCACATGCCAACATCATGCTTTTATTTTTGTGTTTTATTTTAGTAGGCTCCGTTCATATGTAGGTGGGGCCCGATTTGAATAAATTAGATAAAGATAGTTTGTCTTGATAAGACATACTATTTTTAAATAGGTTTACTATATTTAGAATAAGGTAGGGCTCGTCCATTCCTAAAATGGTGTGCCATTTGTGATATGTTTTATTTTAGAGTCGATTTGTAAGGCCAACCTTCTACTATAAAAGGAAGGCCAAGTCTTAAGTTAGGGCATCACATCCTAGACCCAACACAAAATCATAGAAAGCTTAAGATAAGTCCTTAGTCTATAGTCTAGAGTTTGAGAGAAATATCCTTAGGAAATTCTCTCAAAGTTACTACACTTTTGTAAGTACACTTTCTATCTGAATAAATGATTGTTGGCTAAACCTTCTCTTGTTCTTCTTTCTGGGGAGGGGGATGGGTTGTTCGGTCCCGTAGTCTAAGAGGAGCAGGGAGGGGTCTAAGGTGACACTCCAGCGAGCTCTGCTTGTCGGGAAACTGATGACTCAGTAGGTTACACAATATTAACTAGGCACTACTACAATAGTTAATGTTTGCCCTTATGCCACTAGTTGTGCGTACAATAATATCTAAAAATAGAACCAAGCGAGGTAAATTGGTACGACTAGAAGGATACTTGAGGATGGCTAAGTTGAAAGGGCATTGTAGGCTAGGGAAAGCTACCAAAGCCCATATAGAAAGCCCAGAAAAGTCAAAAAAATTGTCGTGTGGTTTACTGCTTTGTCGGTAAGGTCGCTATTATGCTTAGAAACCCAGCGGAGTTGGGATGGCATGCCTTATATTATGGACATGAACATTGAAAACCATTGTGTTAGTGGTGCCTCAGGTGATCTTGTATGACATATGGTCCCATACTGCCTGTAACCTATCCGAGCTTCTGGGTCTCGGTCCCACTGGTCTTATCGATAGTGCTTGTCTAGCCCCCGCTCTGGCTCTTGGCCGCCCTATATGGTACTAATATTTACCCTTACGCTGCTAGTTATGTGTACAATAGCATCTAAAAATAGAACCAAGCGAGGTAAACCGGTACGGCCAGAAGGAGACTTGAGGAGGGCTAAGTTAAAAGGGCACTATAGGCCAGCGAAAGCCGCTCAAGCCCATGTGGAAAGCCCAAAAAAGTCAAAACAATAGTCGTATGGTTTATATCTTGACTGATAAGGTCGCTATTGTGCTTAGAAACCCAGCAGACATGGGATTGTATACCGCCTATTATGGACGTGAATGCTAAAAATGTTGTGGTAGTGGTGCCTCCGATGATCCTGCATGGCATATGGTCCCACACCTTTTGTAACCTGTTTGAGCCGTCGGGGTTCGATCCCGCCGGTCCTATCTGTGGTGCTCGCCTAGCCCCTGCTTTGGCTCCTAGCCTCCCTACATGGTATCAAAGCCAACCCTTGCTCTGTCCGCCTTGGAGGGAGGAACAAGGTCTTAATAAGGTCTATCTCTTGTGTTATACTGCCAACTTTAATTATTCAGTCATTTACTTTCAGTCATGTGTTTACTTTAGTCTGTGTGTTTACTTTGAGTCCATAGCCATAAAAATCTCTCCATGCACTTTTATTCCAGTTCGTGTGTTTCAATTCCGAGTCTTTAGCCATAAATCTCTGTACAGTCTTTACATATAAAGTTTTGTGTCTTTTCCATAGTTCTTTATCACAAATATCGAGTCTTGTCCATAGATCCTTAGAACAAATACGTGTGTGTGTCTTTATAGTCCAAAAAATCCAAAAATATGTCTATTTCAGAGTCTTTACCGTCTTCATCTAGTTCCTGTAAATTTATGTCTTTATCTTCAGAGTCAAGTCTTTGTAAGTCCTTTGCAAGTTAGAGATGACTCCTATCCGGAGAAAAACTCTCTCTTACAAATACGACTATCTCTATGAAGTAGACGTGTTACCCCCAGAAAAGAAAATATCCTCCATATATCTACCTCTATTGAACCCATACTCTGCCTTTGCCAAAAAGACCTGTAATCCTTGGTTGCAAATATGCTCCCTAGTCCAACCTAAACCTACAGGAGTGAAAGAATATGTGACTGCATCAAAACTTGACCAACACCCTATTCTTGCAACCCAAGAAGAACAGTTCATCACACTGCAGATACCAGAGGAACTTCCATGCCAGTGGAAAAGATTGGGGTTCACCCATATCCATTTTGGTGCCGTCAGAGTTGCGTTGACGTATCATGGAAGAAAAGGCCAGCCTATATTGGTGCGTCTTTCCCTCTTGGATACCCAATACAATGAGTACAAACATGCGAATTTGGGCACCTCTGAGATCACCCTCAACACCAGGACTATGTTCATCGCAATCTATCCCAACTTCAACATGTCCCTGCACGATCCGTACCTCACGGAGGCATTGAAAATCCAGGTCCAAATACTTAGAGCTTCACAAGCTAGAGATACTATCCAGGTTACTTTGCACTACCAGCTAGCTTGGCGAGTTTAGAACCATGCCATGGACCTATCACTCCCTAGTGGCCAAGATGCTCTCTTCCTCAATATAGACGCTACCAATGGAACGACTCAGTGTACCTAGATCCTTAGACAAATCAACTGAGAGGAGCTCATCAACATTCTCCCTACCTCATGGGTCATAAACTACGAGAAGTTGAGAAATCCCCCTTAACCTCTCCAGTCAACTGAGCCAACTTTCACTAGAAAATCCGATGAAACAGTCATCATAAGCTTTGACCACTCTCACCTCAAGAAGGTCCACAAAAATGCCTTCTCCATCAATATGTACCAGCCCTTGGATGATAATCCCGAACTTACAGATCTAAAGCTTGCACTTGAGTTTGGTACCTAACACTTCGATGATTGGATTAAGCAGTTTGATATGGATGGTCAATGTGTCCACTAGTCACACAGTCCCTTTACGGGCCACATACCATGGGACATCGACTGTGACTGCCAGGAGTGCTAGGATGATAAGATAATGATGGATGAGGATTACTGGAATGAACCCCTTTTCACTATTACATATGAACCCAGGAATCTACAAAAGTCATCATCTCCATCAAATCCTACCTCCACAAACAAGCCTGCACCTCCAATGTTCATGTTATCACCCACAGGTTACAGCACCTCATATGATTTTCCCCTATACCAACCTTTTGAAAGGGATAACTTGAGCAATGCTCCAAAAATACCACATAAGAAAGTTATCCTACTAATAGGAGAACATATGCCACAAGGCGACATAGAGGCAACCCTCAACTGGCAATTAGAGAATGCAATAGTCCAGAACAAATCGTTGTCAAGCATCGGTCATTCCATCAAGCACATCGTCCAGTCTCAAGGCCTTGATAGAAAAGAAGATGGCAAAGATGTCCAACCAACATTCTGAACTTATTCGAGTAGTGGAACACAGATTGAAAACCATACAGTTTAATTTATGTCTGCCAGGAACATCACTATCTCACTTCTTCAAACAACAAAGAAATGAGATCACTGCCCTCAAGGAGCAAATCTTGAGCCTGAAATATGGTAGTCCTAAGCCAAAGAGGATATCAACTTTTCCTACTAGGTCTACCTTATTTCCCATGTGCTTACAAGCTTACACCCCGCCAAAGCAGGAGAGCTTCATGCATAAGTTCTTCTCTGGTACACCTCAAGCTTCCCAGCAAAAGGAGCAACTAGAGTTTGGTGGGAGAGAAAGAATGTCGCAACAGCAACCCAAAAGCGGGCCGAAGAAGCACAGTCAAAGGCGAAAAGAAAAAAACTACGGACCCAGGAACCATGATGATTACCAGATGCAACACTCGTAAAAAGAAGAACACCACCTCAAGATGCATCTACGACAATTGCAGGAAAGACCCAGTCTTTCACCGTCTAAGATTTGACGATTACAAAGTATCATCTCCAGAACAAACAGATGAAGATAAAGCATGAAATGATATGATCAGTGTTGACACCCAATTTTGACCGACCTATACCCTTTTTAGATTATCATTTTTATTAAACTAGGCATTTTCAATTTTTTTTTTAAAAATAAAATGCATCTATTTTCAATTTTATCCAAATAATTGTGTATATTTTTTAACATTCTTGATTTTCAAAAATTGTTTGTAAATTATTATTATTATTATTATAAACTTTTATTATGGTGATTATTTTAGTGATAGTAATAGTAGTAGTAATATTTATTATTATTTATGCATTACTTTTTAATATTATTAATATGTCAATATCGTATTTTAATTTATATTTTATCAATATGTTTAATTTAAAATAATAATTTTAATACATTTAATATTTTTACATAATAATTTTGACATATATTACATATTTTCTTTACCTAAAGATTATTATTTAAAATAGTATATATTTTGTAAGTATGTATATTATAACGACAATCTATTCAATTTCATCCCAATTTATTTAATTAGTAGCTTTTGTAATCCAAATTTATTACAATTCTTTCAATTCTAGCCTAGATTAAGTCAATTTGTGGCTTAATTTTAAATTTTCAACTCAGTCTTTATCAAGATTTAATCTTATTCGTTGATTACTTTTGATCGGATGGTCTAGATTAATTCTTCCATTCTTTCAATTTTACTAACCTAAAGACCCTAAATCCCTAAATCAATACCCATTTTCTCTCCTTCACTCCTCTAAGCCGCCACCCTCTCTCCCTCTCTACAACATCATCAACGTCGGCCCCTTTTCCGACCGGCATGTCCCCTCTCTCATCGAAAAAATCATCACAGCCCCCTTCATGACCCCTCTCCTGGACCCTCCATCTCGCCGGGATAATACCGGACCAAATGACCTCCAATTTCTTCGTTCTCACCCTTTTCCCATCGTCTCCAACTAACAAAAACCCACTGGCAACCCCTCCTCTTGCCGAAAAACACCTACCCGGCAACACCACTCCCATCATTCGCCGGAAAACACCGAATGACCCTTCTCCATCCTCCTTTCGCCGGCGAAATGCACTACTAAAACCCCAAACCACCAGCAAAAACAACCCCCATCACAGCCTATTTTAAGCTACCAAATGACCCGAAAACACCATGAAAACTCACCTGAAAATAGCCACAAACACCGCCCCTCTTTTCTCCTTTCCATCACCCCCGACTCCCCTCCTTTTCTCCTTCCTCTTCTTCATCGGAAAGACACCATGTAACCTCAAAAATTTGTCAAAAAATCTGATCCAGATGGCAGCCCAAAAATTCAAAATCGGATGAATTTCGATTTGATTTTAACTCATATTATTGCATACTTTTCCATCTTCACATATTTCTAATTATGAATTATATGCTGGTTGTTTTATTAATTTTTTTAAGAATTCATCTTGATTACATGTCTATTGAAATAATGAATATTGATTTCCTTTTGATGGGCTTGTCCTAAAATTAGTTTATATTTTTTTTGGTAAAATCTCTAATTTTGTTTGTCTGTTCAATAATTGGAAATATTATTTTGCTCCTAAGTGATTTGGTTGCCCTATTAGGATTAGAATATTCTAGCATTTTTCTTGCTTATGAAAATTTAGAGTGCTGAATTATTTACCTAATTTTCTTGATTACTGAATATGTTTTAGCTATCCCTCTTTGGTAAACTTTACTTTTTATCTACAAATTAGAACCGGTTGATTCTCCTCCCTTAATTCCTGTTATCCGTGAAATAATTTTTCTTTCTCTGCTAACTGTAATATTGGTTCAATTTCATACAAATACTTAAGTCTGAAATGTGGATATAACCCTTATTCTTGCCTTTATGTTATAATATATATTCTATCTTTTCCTTTTATACGAAAGACTCCCTTGCTTGAATTATTTTATAATAATATTGATATATTTAATTACTTCTCCTTACCTTGTATTGTCATATGGAATATATAAAAGAGTGTGTAATTTTCTTTTATAATATTGATTGATTAGAAGCTTGATTTCTCTCTTCCATATGAAGTATTTTTTACTGATATATTTTAAGTAAAGTCTGATAGAATATATATTAATTGATTTCATATTATTTTACTCTTTTATTTATGGTAAGAGTAAAATTGTTTGATTGATTGTTTGCCTTCTATTCTCCTTTTAACTCCTACTATATAAGACCCTCGTCCATTCTTTGATAACAGAGATAACTTCATATGGAAAAAAAAGATACTCTTACAATTACTCTCAATACTCCATCCTCTCTACAATTCTTCTCTCTTTCCTGAAAAATAAAATAAAATAAACGGCTTTCATCTTCTGCTGCATTGGATCAACTTCACAATACAATTGAACATCACTATTCTACCATGTTGGTTTACTTTTATCTTCATCTCTGTTGTTGGTTCGTAATTGTTCTTGCTTTGCCCTCCTTGACACAAGCATTGCTCGGAATCCCTAAGATTCTTGTGAACTTGATGTGTCAAGGATTGGGTGTTGATTCTACAATGTGTATAGAAATTTATGTGATAGTTTTGGGCACATTTCAATTTTGTATATATGTTTTTATTTGGTTTCTCTTAAATTATCATATAATGTTTCTTCTAGTATTTATTTTTAACAGGATTTTTAGTTCATTCAAGACGTGAAGAGTCGCTTGGGAGGGGGAGGAGGATGGCCTTGAAGTCTTATTATGCTCTATAATTTTTGTATTTTTCTTTAAAATTGTAACACTGTAATGAAATATATAGTGGAAATGGGGATCTAGTAAAAAAGGGGAGGGAAAATTACGTGCTTAACTGTTTTCTGTCATTTTTTTTATTATTTTTATTTTTTATTTGCTGAACTAATTTGTTTTGTGGTGTTTCATTTAGTCAATTTTAATCTAGGAATTAATAATAATAATAATAATAATAATAATAATAATAATAATAATAATAATAAAAAGTTATGTGTGGATTGCATGTTTAACAAATATTTTCTTTTATTTGTTTTAAATAAAATAATAATATTGTAAATATCATGCCTATAGGATTAAAACTCGTTCAATAATATTATGTTTTTATCATATTTCTGAGATCTATTTATTTAGAAAAAAATATTAGGTTTGTCATGCTTATATATTATATTCTAGAAATCATGTACTAGGATGTCTTTTTTTAGAAGTCATGCCATGTAAGATAATTAATACGTCTATTAGAAATCAGGTTTTAGTTTAAGATGATTTTCTTTAGAAGTCATGCTTGAGGTTTAAAATTTTTAAATATTTCTTGATCATTAGAAATCATGTCTATAGGAATTTAAATAATAAATGTCATGCTCATATATTTTCTCTTAAAAGTTAAATCATATTACTTAAATTTTTTCTTCTTTCGTTTAGAAATCATGTCTCTTTTCTTCATACATTAGAAAGCATGCCTATAGGGATTGTTTACTTTATGTGTTTAACAGTTTTCTTTTGACATCAATTGTGATTACACTCTCGATGAGTATTTTTAGGATGCGTTATAAAATAAATGAATAAAATGTTTTTTCATTTATTTCTTAATGTGATGCATACACACTTAGTAGGTTTAGGCTTACTCTTGTTTATGTTTTCAAGCATGCTAAATAACATATTTGGAGGCTACTTGAGACTTATGTGCTTACTGCTCGTCTTGCTTGTTTTGTTTAACACGAGTCATATGAAGTCCTAAATTCTTTCTAAGTCTAGAACCTCCAATGTTAGAAGTCCAATGCCTCTTGGACCATAAGAAGGACGATAGACACTTTTAGGAGGACGTTAGATTTTTATTTCTCTTAGTGCGCTCTTAAGATTAATAAATAAATCAACCAAGGAAGGGGGTAGGGGTATATGGGACCCTCGAAAATGATGACTTTAAACTTGAGCTTTAATAGGATAAATCCTTAATTTTTGTCCTTAGGCTTAATAAAGCTATGCAAGCTAAATGGCATTTTTGTCTTTCGAAATAAAAGCCAAGTAAACTGATGCGAGTGGAATTAAATACGCTTATCTTAGATTCTCTTTCTGTTTATGCTAAATTATTTGGGGTAGTTAGTTATTTAATTGTTTAATTTATTTATTTGGTTAATTTATTTATTTGGTTAATTTATTATCCTATCACTTAGAATCAATTAGGATAACTTTTCTAAATATAAGAGACCTTTATGTGTAACCCCCACATAAAATGAGATGCGATCGGGATCCGCCTTTGCGGACCTCGGAGGGTGCCTAACACCTTCCCTTCGAGGTAACTTGAACCCTTACCCATTCTCTGGTGACTTGACCTTAGCCTTAGACTTAGGTTAGAATGGTGTTCTAATGCACCTCAAATCATTAGATGGCGACTCTTCAAACTTTTCAAATCCCAAAAGAGTCATTGCCACGACGTTGTCCAGGTTCTCATCTTTTTGCGAGAAAAAATGGGGCGTGACAATCAGATCTGTTAATGAAGAGGACTGGCAGCCTAAAAATCATGGCTTCCTCGAACCTGAACATATCAAATTCGATCATGAGGTTCTGGAGCTTTACGCCTTGAAAGAGGACAGTCCAACTGATGATTACCTCAGGGCAGTCGATGCACACTTCGAATTCAACGACCAACAAGATGAAATCACCTCAGAGTCTGAAGTTCCATTTGATGAAGATCTCCAATGCAATGAACAGCTAGAAACCATCACCTCAGAGTTCTCAATTGAGGATAATTATCCCTCAAACGGATACATCCAAGATAGTAAAGATTCACCTTCAACTAATTCCCAGGAATATGTTGATGATTCCTAGGAATATATGGAAGAAACTGCAGAATCATCACTAACATCAGATGAGGAGGACTATCCCCCATTTTTTATGAACCAGTACAAAGAACCTGAAGTCTCCGAAGTAAACGATGGTGAGAATGACATGACAGAGGATCCCATCCCAGAACGAAGGCTAGAACCAGCGACCGCATCTCCAAAGCAAGTTAGAACCGGTTTTCATACTTTCACCCTCGACGATGTCAAAGTCTCACAGTGGCCTCAAAGAATCCAAGATTTCTGCACTTGGATGGTCACCAAGAATTTGGTTGAGCGTGAGAAATACATGATCCTGTCAGAGTTCACTTCAAGGTTCTCTGGCATTCTCAGGGATTGGTGGAACGCGCTAGGATTGCAAGATCGCAACTACTTCCTCATATCCCAAGACTTCATAGGCAACCTGAACATTCTTATGGAAGTCTTCTGTGGAGATACCGACTAACGAAGAGAGAAGCTGCGGAGACAGCTCTTCGAGATGAAATGCATGTCGTATGATAAAAATGTCATCGATATCCATTTCCAGAAGATGGCAAGAATCTACTGTGAGCTAGGAGGAGACCCTAGTTTGAAGTGGGCATTCGTGTCATCATCGCCTAAGATGTTAGCAGGGCATGCCATGATGATCATAGAAGAAAACTTCAAGACCATAACTGCCCCGCATATCGGCTACATTAGGCAGGCGATCTTCCAAGCACTGGACAACATTTGCACAAAGAGATCTATCCTGAAACAAATTGTCAAGAGCAAACCAACACTTGACAGGGCATGCAATAGGAGTGACTTAGTTACCAAGTCCAACTATGTGTGCTCAAGTCGCCGAGCAAGATGGAAGGTCCATAAACATTATAGGAGGTTCAAGTTGCCCAGACCTCCGGACGCAAGGTCAAGAATGACCCGGCTCATTAGATACTTCAGGAGAAGGAGTCCAGGCAACCATGACAAAAGAGATCGATGCTTCCTATGCAACAAACCTGGACACTTTTCTAGAAACTACCCACAGTCTAGAAGATCAGTGAAGACCCTCCAACTGTTCGATGAAATAGCAGACCACACATGCATCTATCTCAGTAGAGACAATGACCTGGAGTCTGTCTTCTCCATAGAGGATGAACCAACGGGCGAAACACACTTCTCCCTAGAAGTGTACGAAGCAGCAGAGGAGGATGGTAAGACCACCGATGAATCTAGCCACAATATCTACTAGTTATCCAAAATAGAAAAGCACGACGAGGTTGACACCCCTCACGTTCAGCTGCTATCTTCTCATCAAAATGGTATAAGCTAGTGCATGTAATCTCATTGATGGATACAGGGGCCGCATCATCCATCCTCAACCCAGCAGTCCTACCTGATGATCACTAGATTTCTCACTTCTAAAACTTCAGTACTCCATCAAGAGAAATCCTGATGACCATGTTGATCACCAGGCACCCAGTCGTGATTTAGTTTTTCCCAGGCTTACTATTCAGAACCAAACTCCTTGGTTCAGCAATCCCCGGAAGATATCTCATCATTGTGTTCGACATCTACCGACAACTCAATGATCACCTGGAGATCAGAACAAAGGGAATAGCTTTCTGGAAACAGTTCAAGCCATATACCACTGCCTCCAAGTTATTCTACCTCTCCGGTGAAGACATTGATGCTGAAAACACCATGTCCATCTCAATGATCAGACGACCACCAACACCTCCAGATGGAATGGCGGATTACCCACTGAAATTGTTCACCTACTTCGGGAATCCTTTTGATCCATCAATCATGGTGGAAAGAAGGATGTTCTAAGAACTCCAGCTATTCAGAAAATATGGAGGATCCATCCTCAAACCTTTTAGAGTCCACTCGGAGTACCCATTCTGCCACGTATTCATTCTCATGGTAGATGATTTCCCCAGGAACTCCTATGGTTGTTTTGGTGCTTATGTCACCAATACTATATCCTTATGAAGTTCAAGTGCAACCTGTTCAGGGATTTTGACAAAATCACACCAGCCTTGCAAAAGTTCTTACTTTGGTTCAAACCAAGACGATGGTGGGTGCGTTGTTTTAGAGATTCCTATGACGCCAAGATTTTCATGTTGTACAAGTTAGTGAAGGTAATCAACAGGCAGGTCCAAGCCCAACCAAAAATTTCCCTATGTGGAAATTTCCCATCTCTATTTTGTCCTTGGAAGACGAGTACCATCAAGCATAACGAATCATCTTCCACCAGAATAGATGCATCCCAAAGGAGATATGGCTCAAAGAAGGAGCATGATAGAACTACACCGACGACCACCCTCATTGGGAGGAGGTCTGACAAGCTGCTAAAGAATACAAGGTTCCATACGAGATCATTAGAGATCAAGTCACCCAAAAGACGACAAGCATCAAGTTGAATCTTCCACCACAAAAATAGGATCACAATGTTGCAGGACCATTGTGCAAGAACAAATACTTCACCAGATCGCTCAAAAGAGGCCTTAAGAATACAGAGCTGAGCAGGAAGAAACATGGTATTGATTGGTGGATGGAAGAAGGATACTCACTCCCGCCGATGACACCTTCAACCTCTACATAGTCTGATGCTATCCGATAACATGTGCAAGTTTCACCATACCAAAATTACGATCTCCACCAAAAGTTACCACTTACCCAAATTACTCGCCAAAATTACCTCAGCTTCCTCACCAAGCTTACCCAAACTTTGTCCCCAAGTAAGCTGCAATCCTTTTCCACCAAGCTTACCCAAACTTTGTCCCTAAGTAAGCTGCAATCCTTTGCCACCACGCTTACCCAAATTTTGTCCCCAAGTCAACCATAATCCTTTGCCACCAAGAATACCACAAACTTTGTCCATAAGCTAGCCGCAATTCTTCATCACCAAGAATCCATACCAGCAGCTTACCTACCTGCTTGAAAGCTACCTACAAGTAGCTTGCACACTTGCTTGCATGCTGCTAACAAGTAGCTTACCCACCCTCTTGTCAGATGTCTACAAGTAGCTTACACACCTGCTTGCAGCCGTCTACAAGTTGCTGAATCACCAGCTTGCACATGCTAGTCAAATAACTTACCAATGAATAGATCTCTTTACTTGTATGACTTAGATGTCTCGTATTTCTCAAAAAAGTGATTCGATTGATAGGATTTGGTATAAGATTGATAATCTCGATGAGATTAATATTCCAGTCATTCTTCTTAGAACGTATTGATTTGACCCCATAAGCAGGACCAAGCATGTTACCGCAGAAGCAGAACCCCGTATTTCTTCTAGAGAATCTCCTAATTATTCCAGAGCAACTAAAAAAAAATTCTTTAACCAAAAAGAATTCGGTTCAGATATAGGATACCTATTCAGAAGTTTTCGCAACTCAATCATAGATGATGGAATCATCAAAGATTGACCTTTTTGAATTTTGTCTGTAGCTCACTAGAGGCCCAGGAAACAAAGAGAAGATGTAAATGAATGAGATATCTAGCAACAAGAAGAAGGAAAAGGATTGAATAGAGAAACTCCCAAGCATTGGGCGATCTCAGATGTGTCAATATCAATGGTGACTCATTATTTCAATGAATTATTTCTTAGGACAGAAGAAGATTATGTAAACACTTACTCAAGATCTCACTTATCAGATTCCATTGTGGAAGACATAATTTTTTCTGAAAAATTCGTGATGATATACCTGATCCATGCATAATATCAGAAAAAATGGATACAAATTTTTGACTGCTACTTAGTATTGGCAATAGGTCTGAAAAAGTATCTAAAAATATCAAATTTAGATATTTGCACCCTGTCGAAGTAAGGAACCATGGCATATATGTTTGGAATAGATTCCAATTTGACCTATTGGCAATAGGTCTGAAAAAGTATCTCAAAATATCAAATTTAGATATTTATACCCTGTCAAAGTAAAGAACCATGACATATATGTTTAGAATAGATTTTATTTTGAGAGAGTTGAAAAAGCGCTATCTTGTTGAAAGGTTCTATACATCTTCCATTTCTCAACGCATTTCTTTAGACAAAGACTCCATTTTTTCCTCTTTTTGGATGATAAATCTTTCTCTGAAAATGGAGTGTGAATCAAACCCTTGTTTGAATTGAAATTGAGATACTGATGCAAGTTCTTCCCTTCTGAATCAGATAGATTCATATCTGAAAGAGGTTGACAATAAGTTCTTTCAAAATTGACTATTTGCCCCTCTATTAGAGGTGTTCTAGAAATGTCTACGATCGAGTAAATAACTTTACGAATGGATGAATTAGATCAACTTGAAAAATGGAAAGATATGTACAAGTTATACGTTTCGTCACAACTTTGTGGAAAATCATTAGGTATGAATATGTTAGATACCTGTGACTCAATTGGTGAAATAGTATCTATCCTCTAAAAAATTTTTTTTTTACCGACTCACAAAGAAAATATTTTGTTGCAAATGAACAAGATATCGAGAAATTATCTATACGTAAAATCTGAATTATTGATACGGGCCTTTTTTATAGACAAGGAGAATCTTGTGCTCCAATAGAAGCAGAAGTGATGTGGATTATTCAAGAATTGAAGTTAATTTGCTTTATAAAAATAAGATATCAATGAACTTCTATGAAATGATTTCACGGAATTCAGCCAATTATCTTAATCGTGGAATATCATGAAAAATAGGAATCTGGGTTATCAAAGAATTTTCTGCGATTATTTCGAGTATGGAATGAGTCAATCATCCACTTTGGTATCTCTCATCAAGAAGAAAACCTTTAGACTTGTTATCCAGGAACTTGTTCAGAGGGTAAATTCAATATAATAGACGCCTGTTGGCATTCCAGCCTTCCTTCTCGGAAAGAAGCAAGGGACTGAGCGACGAAGCGAGGTTTGGAACCCTTCAATTACAAAGTGGAAGATGCCTCTCACAATGGGTAGGATTACTGCATTTATTATATTTGACTCTTCTATTTTATAATATAGGGAGTTGGGGCAGGTTGAAGGGGAGGGGAAGTCAATTTAAACATAGTGCCACCATAACCCTAAGAAAACGAGATTGGGTTTGTGTGTGTAGACTATCCTTTGAAGTGTCTATTCTACCAAACCACGGGACGCAGCCGTAGATCGAGCCCTGGAAGTCCTCTCCTTACAGTCAAGTGGCTGAACGCCCCTCTCTTTACCCTCTGTAGCTGAACTTTCTTAC